>SKCR01035252.1:0-106378 GCA_019454045.1 Zanthoxylum bungeanum
ATCTTTAGCTTTTCATATTATAGGGTAGTGATCAACTACGATTTTCCAACGGGAATTGAGGATTATGTCCATCGAATTGGAAGAACTGGGAGGGCTGGTGCAACTGGAGTGGCGTACACCTTTTTCTCTGAGCGGGATGGGAAATTTGCAGCTGATTTGATTAAGGTTCTGGAGGGGGCTAACCAGCACGTTCCCCCAGAGGTGCAAGAGATGGCTTTGCGTGGTGGGCCTGGTTTTTTTAAGGATCGAGGGGGAGTTAGCCGTTTTGATGCTAGTAGTGGTGGTGGTGAGCATTGGGATTCTGGAGGCCGAGGTGGCGCAAGGGACGGTGGCTTCAGTGGGCGTGGTGGCTCGAGGGACGGTGGCTTCGGTGGGCGTGGTGGCGCGAGGGACGGTGGCTTCGGTGGGCGTGGTGGCGCGAGGGACGGTGGCTTTGGTGGGCGAGGTGGCGCGAGGGACGGTGGCTTTGGTGGATATAAAGGGAGAAGTGACATGTTTTCTGGGCATGGAAACAGGGGGCGGGGTTTTGGTGGCCCTGGTATTAGTAATGTTGGTTGGGGTAGGAATGAACCGGGGACACATGATCGGTACAATAATATGGATGGTCGTGGTCGTGGACGAGGTCGATTTGATAACAGGAGAGATATTGTTGATAGGAGCAGCAGGGGCAGAAGTCATAGTCGTAGTCCACACAGGGTTCGTATGTGGGGTAACAGGAGCAGGAGCAGGAGTAGAAGCAGGAGCAGTAGAAGTACTAGGAGCTGGAGCCGGAGCCGGAGCCGGAGCCGGAGTCGGAGCTGGTCTCGTGGACACAGTCGCAGCCCCAGACCTAGTCATAAACGTAGCCGTAGCCGTAGCCGCAGTCGCAGTCGCAGCTGCAACTATGACAGATATGAGAGGCCACATGATCGGAAGGTTCGTAGAGTTTCAGGATTTGATGTCCTTCCTGAACCACAGATGTTGCCTATGATTCCAGCTGCCCCTATGTCCCCAGGCTTGCAGGGTGGTGCATTCCCCACAACTGAGCCCGCAACATTAGTACGGGTGGTTGAAAGTTCTGAGATTGAGCCTGTGCTTCCACAGACAGAGGCAGACCCAAACCATTAATGTGTGCGGAACTGTAAACGGTGAGACATGAAATTTGTGTCCTTGTACGTGATGCCTATTATCTGTTTGTTCAATGGTCAAGGGGTCTAATTGGTGATGATTCTGAAACACATTTGAGATTTGGTGAAATCATAAATTTGTGTCGGGCGATAAACTAATGCAATCTGATCTTGCCCCTTTTTGCAGGGCTGATGTTATTTTAGGATATTTCACTGTAGTTTGAAGCTGTTTTAGGCTAGCTTCAAACTCTTCTTTCTATATTTTTCGCCTGCATCATCAATTTATGACCTGCTATTCATCTGTGCCTCCTGTTATTACTATATCGTGAAATCATCCTGTTATTACTAAATGAATTGGGTATGAATCGTAGCCCGTTTGGCTTTTTCTTGTTTGATTCATATTCCAAAATCAGTTCCATTTTTTTTCAATGTAAAGGCCTGGGACTGTAACTAAGTGAGCTTGATGAATACAAGAGATGAGAATATTTATATATATATATATATTATATATTCACTAAACCATCCTTGGAAAATTTCAAGAATATCAGTTGAACTTTAATCCTATTTTGTCCAGCATAACATGAGCAAACAAAATCTCGACCGATTCATGAAGCTTCTAGTAGCTAGTTTCAGTCACGACTCTTAATACAACAGAGAAAATAAATGGCCTTCTACTTCCGCACCATTGATGGGTGGGATATGGGTATTTGGTATTCTTGTATTGTACTCGGTCTGTTGTCATCCCTATATGACATGAGTTGTATTCGGGATATACCCTAAAACTAATAGTCATCCGATTCATGGGTATTATCCTTATATAAATATAATTTTATTATTAGTTATAAATTAGTGTACGATTAATATAATGACAATCTTATAATATTTTGCATATGTTTAGTTGCTAGCACATAATTTATGCAAAATACGATCTTATGATGTATTACGCGTCGAGACTCTATCTGCAATAGGTTGTAGATGTGAGTACAAAGTTTTGATTTAAATACATCCGAATTTGTTCTCGGTTGAGGTAATGTCATTAGGGATGATCACATCACATGACTAGTATATTTTCGATGCTACCATTGAT
The DNA here is from genome assembly GCA_019454045.1 of Zanthoxylum bungeanum. NCBI lineage: Eukaryota > Viridiplantae > Streptophyta > Magnoliopsida > Sapindales > Rutaceae > Zanthoxylum > Zanthoxylum bungeanum. Next base: position 2,194 of record SKCR01035252.1, read on the forward strand.
TAGTACGTGATACTGATATTTGGACGATAAGTCTCATGGCACAAGAGCATACACGTGGGCAATCATTTGAAAAAACATGTTACTGAACGTGACCAAATACGACGAATCACATGAGCGATTCTGCGCAGTCATGATTCTTCGCACAATCGTACCAGTGTGTAACTAGTCCTTTGACTTGAGACGCCACGACTGTCGTCTGCAATGGCACAAATCGTTCTCTTGTGTATATTACACCAGGCTCGTCACACCTGGTGAAAGAAGCTTGTTGGCGATGTGTTCTTAATGTATGAGGATATATGATCGTCGAGATGGAATCTGCTGGCTCATATGCTCAGATACTTGAGCTTGAGATCCTAGGTGGAAATATCATACATGACGATTAAGTCTTCGGCTGGAGCATGCGACTTTTGAAAAATTAATTTTCGGATACGTACGTCCCGTGTATGATTGATTTTCTTATCCTATGATCGAGTTAGAGGATTGACGACTTCATGACCCGCACTCGATCAGGAGTTGACAACAGAGGGGCTTCACTACACGTAAATACAACTATATTGGTTTATCTGATATTTTATTCTTCGTGTCTGTGGGTCATGATATCTTGTTAGAGGTTACTTAAGGTCATTGAGAACTTTGGTTGCAACGGGTTGTACCGAAGTGATATGTACATGTTCGTATCGACTCATGTCCATCTCACGGAGAACCCAATGGGTCACACACATTAACCGACTAATTGACGAATTAATTAAATTGCGATTAAATTGCTTCGATATATGATCGCAATGTAATTTATGTACTTTATCGGTAAAATATAAAATATAAAATATTTCTCGGTGTTAACGCGCTAGGACCCGCTTATTCGGGAATTATTCCAGTGATTTCAGAAATATCATAAATGTGATTTGCAGATAGTTGAGAGACTGATAAGGTTGTTTATGACATAATGAGGTATTTGTAATTATAATATTTGATATTATAAAATAATATATAGATATTAATTAACTTTACACATGTCAAATTTTGATTTGTAGAAGTGTCAAGTTTTTATCTTTACACATGACATCATTTGATTTTGCCAAGTGTCAAACTTACTTTAAATAAATAATATTTGATTTTGTATTTAAATTAAATATTTATTTATTTGTAAATAAATTTGAATATTTAGATATATATATATATATATATATATATATATATATATATATTTTGCAAATTTTGATTTGGCAATTTGTTAAAGTATTATGGTGCACTTGGCACTATCACTTGTTGACAAGTATCAAGATCTTATTAAATCCACCAAATTAGATATTTGATTGTTGGAAATTAATTGTTGTTAATTATTTGGTTAATTATTTGGTGTTGTTAAATAACAACAATTAGTAATAATTTCATGTTGGAAATTATTAAGTTAATTATTTGGTGTTGTTAAATAACAACAATTAGTAATGATATCATTATTAAGTAACAACAAGAGTTGTTAATCAAATAATTAAGTAACAACAAGAGTTGTTAAGTAACAACAAGAGTTGTTAAGTAACAACAATTAGTAAAATGTTAAGTGGGGAATAAATGGTACACCCATGATGGTAACATTTTTGGAAGGGTTAGAGAAAGTCATTATGCATCATAATAATGTGATTAATAGTAATCAATGCATGTGATGACATAGTGACTTGTTTTCCCTCCTATAAATAAGACCATTTGCTTATTGAGTTAAGCAATCAATTAAGTTTGATTAAAAGGTCTCTACAAGTTTAAAAGGTATGCAATTGTGTTGTGGTTAATATAGATTTATTTCAATTAGCATGTAAATAAATCTAGGACTAGTAATACATGTATGGTTAGATCCTAAGATGACAAACATGTAAATATATTAGGGATTACGTTTTCTAACATTGGTATCAGTAGCTTAAATGCATGTATTTTAGTTGGATTACACAAAAATTGCATGAACATGCATGAAAAATGTTGAAAATGCTTCTGTTTTTGTTTTTTAAAAAATGATTTTCTTCCAACTTTGGGTCGTAATAACTCTCTGTAGAAAATTGATAATCGCATGTTCAAATATGTTTTGAAAACTAGGTCATGAGATCTTCATTTGGTATATCATTTGCTTAATTTGGATTAAAATTGAGAAAGATATAGACCCTAGAAGTTGGCTAGATGAATCTGTTTTTACCCAGAAAAATACTCCCAGAAGAGCCGTACTACATGTCATCCGTTATTTAGAGGAGAGGACGACAAGTCGTCCGGATTCTGTACGACATGTCGTACGTGTTCCTGATTTGCAGACGACATGTCATCCGGTTTATGTACGACAAGTCATGCGCATAACACCAAGAAGGACGACATGTCATCTGCAACATGTCAACCGATAAGTCGGCTGGCAGTATTAGATTAAAACGACATGTCGTCTGCGCGTGGAAGTAAACCGAGCCTGGCCGGCGCGTGAGAGCGCGTGAGGGCGAGTGGGAGCCCGTGGCCGGCGCGTGGCGGCGCGTGGAGGCGCGTGAGTCACTCCTGTGGCGCGTGAATGGCGCGTGGACATCCGTGTTGGCCCGTGTTGGTCATGTCTGTATCGGTTTGCTTCGGTAATTCCGATCCGTCATGATTAAATGTCTAGTCCTTTTGCATATTGTATTAATCGGCCATGATAAATTTGTTTTATCATATAAACTTTGTGTTTATGTAAATGAATATCTTTGTGATGTTTATTTTAGTTAATGTAACTTTGTGTTTCATTATATTGATTTTTCTTTGTATTTATTGCAGAAAAATCATGCCGATCAGACAAAAAACTGCAAAAAAGGTTATGACATCCGCCCACAGTGAAAAATTGAAAGACATGTTGCTGGATCTGGATAAGTATCGGATGAAAGAAGATGATGATATGATTTCGCATATAATCACCTTTAATAACATGTTACAAGAATCTATATGGGAAGGTAATTGGATAGGACAACCGAACAGACTCAGATTGCTACGAAATACTCTCCCAGAAATATGGCAAAAACGGCTTACTGATATTTGGAAATTAGTAACTCATACAGAAGAACTACGTGTTCAGTATAACATAGCCATTGAGAGGTTAGCGATTGAGTATCTTCAATATAAGGCAAATAATACCATTTTTCCTTTGATGTCCCGGAAGCGTTGCAAGGATCCGAAATTTGCTATAGGTTTTCCATGGCTGTCCAAGATCAATTACGAGTTACCCAAAGAGTTTGAGGATTCGTATCCAAAAACAATATGAGTTAGATCTACAAACTGGGAAAATTATTGTCGTAAAATTTAATTTCTTTCATGTTGTTTCTGTGTGTTATTTTACGGCTTGTAAATATTGTATTTATATATATATGAATGTTTCATGTTGAATTTAATTTATGTAATTAAATCAATGATTGTCATGTACAATTGTCGCATGATTAAGATGTTCTAAGAATTTATGTAATTTTTAGAAAATGATTTTACATGATTGATTATGTTGATAATATTTTTACATTGGGTAATTGGATGATGATTGGACACATAGTGGCTTTTTGACTCTAACCCCATTGAAGAATTTTATTAAACATAATTTGTTTCATGATAAAATAAACAAAAGTATTAACAATTGTGCATGAATGTCTGTAGAAACTTTGTGTTTTTTAATGGCTTCCGCAACAAAGAACATTATCGCTGAACTCAACAAGGGTGAGAAACTGAATGGCGATAATTATGAAATTTGGAGCATGAAAATCCAATATGTGCTAGAAGAACAAGAGGTTCTTGAAACTTTGAAAATGAGCATGGATGAACCTGAACAGGGCACTACGGCCCAACACAGGCGAGACCGAGAGGCTTATGAGGCCTGGAAGAAAAAGAATTCCATTGCCCGCATTACGTTGCTAAGTAGTATGGATAATGACCTAATGAAAGAGTTCAGGAAATATGACATGGCTAAGGACATGTGGTCCACACTAGCTGAAAAGTTTGGTAGTACATCAATAACCAAACTCAGGTCACTGACAATCAAGTTTGACACATACAAGAAACGTCCTGAGTTCACTATGTCAAAACACTTGAGGCAAATGTCAAACATGATTACTAAACTGGCAGATGCTGGACATGTTATTACTGATGAACAAAAAGTCCAAGCGGTCATTCGTTCTCTTCCAAATAGCTGGGAGCATATGAAGATGCATTTGACCCACAATGAGAGCATCAAAACCTTTGATGATGCTAAACGTCACCTTGAATTAGAAAGCGACCGACTTGCATATGACAGAAACTAGAAAACCTGGGGGTTTCAAGAAGAAAAGAAAATTTCATGGTGGTGGGTTCCAGTTCGAAAAGAACAAAAATTTATTCCAAGCCAGAAAAGAAACAGAAGACCAATCAACATGGGAAAGGAAAACGTCCTACCAAAAAGAAAAACATGGCAAATGTTAAATGTTTTAACTGTGGTAAGAAAGGTCATTTTGCTCGTGACTGCACTGAGCCAAAAAAGGTGAATACCTTTCGTGCATATTTAAATGAAATATGTGTTTCAAGTTCAATCTTTCTAACTGAATCTAATCCTTTGTGGACTGTAGACTCAGGAGCCACAACCATGTAGCGAAGGATAAAGATGCCTTCGTGGAATTTCGACGAATTTCACCTGGGGTGAAGTGGATATATGTTGGCAACAACTCACGTGTTGAAGTCAAAGTAATAGGAACATGCAAGTTAGTCATGCATGGTGGAAAAACTTTACTACTACATGATGTATTGTTTGTTCCACAAATTCGTCGGAATTTAGTTTCTGTGTTGGTTTTGGTTAATTTAGGTTTCAATTTGAACTTCCATAAATTTGGTGTTGATTTGTACTTAGGTACAATACACTATGGTTCTGGTTATTTTCTTGATGGTTTTATTGTATTAAATGTTGAATGTTTTAATCATAATTCAAGTTTTTCGTTTGTTACTTCATCTGTCAGTGATGATAGTGATGTAATTGTGTGGCATGCTAGACTTGGCCACATTGGCCAGCAAAGAATGAACAGATTAGCCAAAGAAGGCTTTCTGGGAAATATTGAGAAGGTAGAATTGTCAACATGTGAATATTGTTTGGCTGGAAAAACTGCGAGAAAACCATTTGGAAAAGGGACTAGAGCAGAATTTCCATTACAATTAATCCATTCAGATATCTGTGGTCCAATGAATGTCAGGGCAAGGCATGAAGCATCTTATTTCATCACATTCATATATGATTTTACACGCTTTAGTTATGTCTATTTGATTGCTCATAAATCTGAAGCATTAGAATGTTTCAAGAAATTTATGAATTTAACAGAAAATCAACTGGACAAGAAAATTAAAGCACTACGCACTGACCGTGGTCGTGAGTACTTATCTGATCAGTTGAGAGAATTATGTGATGAAAAAGGAATTAGTCGTCAGTTGACTACTCCTGCTACTCCTCAACAAAATGGTGTTGTGGAAAGAAGAAATAGAACTCTTCTTGAAATGGTTAGGTCTATGATGGCACAAACAAATTTGCCTATAACCTATTGGGGTGATGCATTATTAACTGCCACATATGTACTTAACCGAGTGCCATCAAAATCTGTTGCCACCACACTATATGAGTTATGGACAGGTCGCAAACCAGATATTCACTTTCTAAAACCTTGGGGTTGTGCGGCCTATGTTCATGTGCGTTCTCACGAACATGGAAGTTAGGCCCAAGAGGAAAAAATGTATCTTTATAAGATATTCTGAACAGTCAAAAAGGTATGTTTGCATAGGTGAACATGAAAGTGGAGGCGTGACAGAATTTGAATCACGAGATATCACATTTTTAGAAAATGATTTTCCTAAGCAGGGAGAGATAGGTCAAGATTTATCTCTATATGAAACTCAAGATCACATGGATCACATGATTGGTGAACACTCGGGTTTACCTAATTCAAGTGGGAGTGATGAGAGAAATTTGAGAAAACATGATGATTTGTTTCACATGAATCTCAAAATGATGAATTAGTTTCACGCGAGTTTCATTTACGTGATCCGAGTGGGAGTGATGTACCTAATCCAAATGGGAGCAATGTGCACGATCCAAATGGGAATAATATGGAAAGTGAGGAATCAGTTCCACCACTAGAATCCCAATTACGACGTAGTAATCGTATAGGCATTCCTCGACGTCGTTTCGATATCGAAGGAGAAACCTTTCTGATTCTACCTCCTCAAGAGGATGAAGGACCTAGAACATAAAAGAGGCTCTTCAGTGTCCTGCTAAGGAAAAATGGATGAAAGCAATGGAAGACGAAATGGAGTCAATGAGGTCCAACCAAGTTTGGGAATTGGTTGATCTACCCAAAGGACGCAAAGCTATCAAGAACAAATGGGTTCTTAAAATAAAGCGTAATTCCGATGGCAATATCGAAAGATATAAAGCACGGCTTGTAGCAAAAGGTATACACAACATGAAGGAATTGACTACGAAGAGACTTTTTCACCCGTTGTAAGGTTTACCTCAATTCACTTGATTCTGGCTATAGTAGCAAGCATGGATTTAGAATTACATCAAATGGATGTAAAGACTGTTTTCTCAATGGAGAACTTGATGAAGAAATCTACATGGAACAACCAGTAGGTTTCATAAAAGAAAATGAAAAGGAGAAAGTATGTAGACTTTTAAAGTCTATATATGGTCTCAAGCAATCATCTAGACAATGGTATATACGATTCCACAATACAATCATTTCAAATGATTCACAATGATAGATGAGGATCATTGTGTGTACACAAGAGAGATAAAGATAAGTTCATTATCTTATCTTTGTACGTGGATGATATACTTATAGCCGGAATGATAAGGAGTTTGTAAAACACATCAAAGAATGGTTATCATCTAACTTCGAGATGAAAGATATGGGTGAAGCTGCATATATTCTTGGGGTTAAAATCTCAAGAAATCGTTCAAAGAATTTATTATCTCTTTCACATGAGTCATATATAAAGAAAATTATTGAACGCTTCCAAATGCAGGCTTGTAAACCCATTGATACTCCTATCACGAAAACTGAAGCTTTGAGTCGTAGATTGTGTCCTGAAACTCCACAGGAAAAAAGAACAAATGAAGAAAGTTCCTTATGCAAATGCAGTTGGAAGTTTAATGTACGCAATGTTGTGTACAAGACCTTATATCTGTTTCGCTGTTGTTGGATGGTAAGTAGATACCAATCTAATCCAGGACTAGCACATTGGAAAGCAGTTAAAAGAATATTTAGGTATCTGAGAGGGACAGCTGATTACTCATTGTGTTATCAAGGAAATGATCGCAATTGAGAGACTATACTGATGCTGACTGGGGAGGAGATTTAAATGAAAGAAAATCTACCTCCGGTTTTGTTTTCTTGCTAAACAATGGTGTTATTTTCATGGAGCAGTAAGAAACAGTCTTGTATAGCCTTATCCACAATGGAGGCTGAATTTGTGGCCTTTTCATCAGCAGTACAAGAGGCTGTGTGGTTGAAAAGTTCTTGGATCATTTGGGTATGTCAAATGAAGCTTCTGGTCCAATACTAGTTAACTGTGATAGTGAAGCAGCGATAGCCTACACAAAAGACCCAAATTCCATTGTAAAACGAAACATATAGATACCAAATATAACTTTGTGAAAGACATAGTTGCACGAGAAGAGGTAAACATGAAGTACATTTCTACGCAAGAAATGGTAGCAGATCTATTGACCAAGCCTGTTCCTAGAGATGTCTTTGTTAGACATATAAAAACTCAGGGATTGCGTAGATGTTAATGTGCTTACATATTATGATATGTATTTTTCCAGAATAATGTTTACTAATGTTAATACTCATTGATATTTATGTTCAATGCTTACATGTTATTATGTTGATACATGTTTAAACAAATATACTATTCGTTAGTATGAGAAGTATGTCAGACAAGTGAATGATTGGCCCTCTCACACGGGCAATCGCCTCCATTACTTTATGTTAATGAGAGATGAGACAAATTTTTAAGCTAATTATCTGAGTGATAATCTAGAGAGCTCAAGCTTAAAAATTATGTAATGTCGTTATGATGTCACTTTCTCTGTGATATGACCTAAGGTGAATAAGTTCGTTTCACCTTACTTGTCTTAATGTCAGATATGAGTTAGACATTGTGTTTGTCTGAACTATAATATGTACGGTATTTTATGAGACATGCGCTCCATGGGAAAGAGAGAAATACCGTAGCACATGTTTTCATACCATGTGTACATTTGCGACTATTGAGGGTAATACAAGTAAAGATCTCAGTCTTGATATTGTGTGAGACACTTGAGATTATTTCAATCTCACATTGTACCCTTTAGACTCTTGTCTGCTTCTTAAAACTTAAATTTGATGATCGCTATCTTGGAGTGTTACTGAAGGATCATGATAGATTCGATCCGAAAGGGCATCTCTGGAAAAGCGAATTGAATCAAGATTGAGAGATTCGAGAAATGAGAAAGATATTATATAAGTAATATCACATTAGCTTGTATTCACTGGTCGACCAATTATGTTGTTCTATATGATCAAACATGATTGTGAATACAAAATAAATATTACATTCGAAAAGAGATCGAGAGAGCTTTAATGTTATAAATGATCGAGGATACTGCATACATAATCAACTATAGTTCTATCCATTTTTCGAGCAGCTATATATTCCTAACAGATGTATAAAATTGAGCTCTCGAAGTATGCTGGTCGCACGACACAATTGCAAAGTATGAATTATTCTTGTAGAGATAATAAAAACTGTTGATCTCATCATGTGTGAGTGGGAGATGTTGGAAATTAATTGTTGTTAATTATTTGGTCATTATTTGGTGTTGTTAACAACAATTAGTAATAATTTCATGTTGGAAATTATTAAGTTAATTATTTGGTGTTGTTAAATAACAACAATTAGTAATGATATCATTATTAAGTAACAACAAGAGTTGTTAATCAAATAATTAAGTAACAACAAGAGTTGTTTAGTAACAACAATTAGTAAAATGTTAAGTGGGGAACAAATGGTACACCCATGATGGTAACATTTTTGGAAGGGTTAGAGAAAGTCATTATGCATCATAATAATGTGATTAATAGTAATCAATGCATGTGATGATTACATAGTGACTTGTTTTCCCTCCTATAAATAAGACCATTTGTTATTGAGTTAAGCAATCAATTAAGTTTGATTAAGAGGTTTCTACAAGTTTAAAAGGTATGCAATTGTGTTGTGGTTAATATAGATTTATTTCAATTAGCATGTAAATAAATTTAGGACTAGTAATACATGTATGGTTAGATCATAAGAGGACAAACATGTAAATATATTATGGATTATGTTTTCTAACATTGATCAATGGTGTAAATTTAATTTATAATACTTTAATTATATATTTATTTAATAAAATTAAATATTTGATATTTGATTTTATTATTAATAATATTAAGTAAATTTTGGAAAATATCTTAATTTGCTTTATGTTAACCAAGTATCAAGTGACACTTGTCAAGTAAATTGTTACTTGCCATTACAAGTCACTTGAAGGTTAATTGGAATAACTTGTTATCCTAAGTCTTGGTGACTTGTAACCTTTGGTAGAAGATTGATTTGCTTTATGTGTTAAAAAAAAAAAAAAAAAAAAAAAAAAAAAAAAAAAAAAAACAAGCTTACACACTAGAGAAGTTTTGGCCATGGTTTGGTTGGAGAGAATATATTTTCTTCTTTGAATTTCCTTAGTGTAGAGATTGAACATGAAGATGGGAACTTGTTTCCTTTATATTTCATCTTCAAAGTTCAAATTTGAGTTGTTTCCAAATCCGTAGGAAACTGATTTAAGCTTTGAAAGTCACTTGAATTTCTAAACCAAAACATTTGTCGATCGATTCAGTGTGTAGATACGTTTGGAGGTAACTACATACGATTTGTTTTCTGGATAAAGCTCATGAGAGATATAACTATTGTACTCTTTTATATATACATATACACACATATATAAAATTAGATTAAAAGAAAATTTTAAAAACCCATAAATTTTGGATTTGATCATCCGTCGGTTTTAGATTTTAAGTACAATGTTGTCACCCCCAATCTGTTGATGTAGCAGCAAATGAATGAACCATTGAGCCTTAGCGTCAAAGGCCATTTGCCTGCCACCAGCAATGGATGATACTCTTGGTAGGATGTGTGAGGCCACCAATTTTTATGATTATTCTATAAAATCAGAATTGCAGAATCATCATCTTGTGCTTTCTTATGGAAAAATAAGATAAACAGTTTGATATTTGGTGAAATTAAACGATTTTTTTTATTTTTTTATATTTTAAATCTAAGCAAAATCACATCATATTTAAAGATATATAATTCTAGAAATCCAAAATCTCGATTGGGACTTGAGTTTCATAACCATTCGATTCGGGATTTGAGATAATTTTTTATTCTAAATCACAGATGGTATGGAACAAAACCGGACTTATTCAGGATGAGATTTTTAATTACCATCTTTACCTCATCTTTTATCTAAAAATTAAAATATTTATAACAAAATCTCATATAAATGATTGTCTTATTTTTAAAACATCAAAAAAATTTAGAAATCCGTCTTTTTACTATTTTCCCCTTCTCCTACTATCACGTAAAAAGTTTATATGCCGTTGGATTTACACTTTCTAGATGTAATATTGACCCCACTTCATTGGCTTTAAACCACGTGGATTTCCCGATCAACGGTCTAGGAATATAAATATTCCCCTCCCTTTCGCATCACACGTACCATCAAAATCCGTTCAAATTAGGGGTGAGCAAAATCGGTTTCGGTTCCTGTTCAGCATGGAACCGGAACCTACCCGGAAAAATTTGGTTCCGCATTAAGTGGAACCGGAACCTACCCAATTAAACAGGGTACCCTATTATTCGGTTCCAATTCGGTTCCGAATTACCCTATTTTAAAATATTTTAATGAAAATTACATTCTGATACGAGTCCGTAGGAAAAACGGGGACCAAATCGGAATGCGGAAGCTCAAGAACAAATAAAATGAAGTTTTAGACTTTTAATGCTCGTCAGCCTCATTACCCTTTCTGTTTTCATTTACAATTAGGCAATTTATCAGTGCATTAAGTTGCCTAGTTGTTAATGGTTATTAAGCATGTAAGAGATATATACTAATGCATCCTTTATTTGATGCATTAAGTTGTCGATGAAGTGTTTTGCACAGTTCATAAGATTCCATAGGATGGCTAATACAAACGAACGCTGAGAAAGTCACCGAATAAATGATTTTGGACATATCTTTTTGCTAATTAAAGTTTGAGCATGGTCAAAATCTTGTTGCTGACAGAGTTTCCATGCAGCTTATGCTGCTTCCATGCTCATGTATGCATCTGCCACCGGAACCTAAACCGGTTCCATGGTCCGATTTCGGTTCCGACCATTTTGGAACCGGAACCTACCCGGATAAAATCGGTTCCTTCATTTTTGGAACCGGAACCTACCCGATTACAACCGGTTCCGGTTCCAAACCCAGAAAACCGGTCCGGTTCGGAACCGGTGCTCACCCCTAGTTCAAATCCCAATCAACGGTTCAGATTGACCAATAACCTTAAATACGCTGTACAACACCGCACTCAATCACCCCAGGGAAAAAGAGGAGATAATAACACTTAGCACCCTCAGTTTCTAAATATTATTAATATGGACATTGTTTTAAATAGTTAACAAATCAAGGGAAATTAGCAAAACTAACCAAAAAAAGACATATATTTGCCAAATGAGCCACAACGTTTGCCATTTATATTTCCAACCACAGTATTCGAAGTGTAATTCGGACAAAATGGATTCTCCGAAGTACATATCGAAGTTGATGTAAAATTCAGAAATCCGAAGTTTCGAAGTTTTTAATTTTTAATTTTATTTTTTATTCAAAACTTTGGATATCCAAAGTATTAATTCGGATTTCCGAAGTATTCTTCGGATGTCTGGAGTTTGAAACTTTATTTATAAAACCGGGCATTCTCCATTTGTTCCCACTACAAAAACTTAGCCTTTTATTCTCCTAAGTTTAAAATGGAACAAATACCTCTAACTTTCTACAGTGAGAGGTCTTGGGATAAATTAGATAATGACAGCGATGAATACATGAGAGGATATATTTTTTTAGAGTTAGTTGCTGCGGGCACAACTTATGAGCAGTTAGTGGAAATGTTGTATGTGCGGATGCAGAGAAATAAAATGGAATACAAAGTCAGTATTAAAAGTTTAATTTCGTCATATTCGCAGCGACGTTTAGTTATTGAAATTGGTAGTCAAAAGGATTGTGAGTGCTTTTTAAATTTACACTCAAATATCGTTCAACCATATAATGTGGTCGAGCTATATTTGAGTTGAGATAATATTACTGCTAGTGAGGGTCAACAATCTAAAGGTCGTTCTTCATCGAGTTGTAATATGATAAGCCAATCAGTTATAGTTTATAGGTCGGATGAAACTCTCTGGGAAAATTATACAACGGGTAGAAATGATGAAAATATCTCGGGGTCATGATCACCTGGTGGGTTTGTTAGAGGTGACATGGTTGGTCCTTCAACAACAATTCAATAAGTTCCCATGAATATTCTATTGGATGCATCTCGATGTCTTCCTCTTATCATTTCTTTGATGGATATGCCTTCAGACACCAACATATCAACATCAGGTGGGGGCGAAATGAGGGTGAGTGACACACTCACAGAGTGATTCTTTACTCTCAAGTATAAGAGTGTTGAAGTAATAAAATAACCCGATAAGTCTGAGGTCTATTCACAAGGAATACATTTAATAAGATAAAATAAATGATTTTGGTAAAAATAAAAAGAGTGAATTGTTTGAAATGATTGAAAATTTTAAATTAAACTGCAATAATAAAATAAAATGTTAGGGTTAGAGGATCCATTTTTAATATTCAAATTTAGAATCTTATTTTTTATAATATATAAATTGTCATTATTACCCAGTTAATTTATTTTAGGAATTAATTATGCTAAAATAAATAAAACTAGCCATAAAGGCGGTTATAATATTTATCTATAAAAAGTCCAGTTAGGTACTCAATTATGCCAAATAAATAAAACCAGCCATATAGGCAGTAACAAAATTTGTCAATAATTAATCCAGATTTAAATTAAGTATTAATCATTAGATTATAATTTATATATTATAATATAATAATATAAATATATATTTTCATATTAAAAGCTTCACTCTTTACCCTAGCATGATGAAATCAGTTACTCGTGATTTGAATAAAAACACTTATAATTTTAAACTTGAAAGAAAATTAAATTATAAGAAAGCTTGGAAAATAAAACACAAGAGCTAGGACACTTCACAAAATCTCATAGAGAATTCTATAGAGGAATCTGAAGAGAATGAGGTGTTGAGCACCTTTATTTATAGCAAGAGGTGTTCAAACTTTATGGCCAAAATATGAAAATTACGCAAAGTTAGAATTTCTGAAATTATACACTGTTAGGACGCCCTTTTAAATTTCTGGCCTCAAAAATCCAAATGTCACTTCCATTTTTCTAGTTATGTATCCAAAATATTATTTCACCTACATAAGAAATAAAAATCACAATAAAAATATAGACAATAAAAATTTAATTATTATTTCACAAAATGTGCTAAATTAAGGGGATTAATGAAATTATAAGTGTAAAATGATTAGTTTCTTTTATTAAATGTACACTTTTTAATGTTCATTAGTGGGTAAACGCTACTCCTATAAACCTGAGTTGTGTAGAGACTTGGCTCTGATTATTGTAAGGGGAAACTTAAAATCACAGTAAGTAGGTCGACGACAATAAGATTTGAAGCTCGCTGTACTGACCAATCTTGTCATTGGAAAGTGCGAGCATAGAGCGTTTCTGGAGTCCAAAACTCGAACTAGATTTTAATTGAGTATGTGAACACACACCTGAACTTCTGATGATGTTGGTTCCAGAAGTAGTCGTATTGTTAATCAGGTAATTGGTGACATTATCAAAGGTAAATTTTTGAATGCTAATAGAATCCTTAAGCTAAGAGATATTGTGAGTGATATTCAATCTTAATATGGGGTTCAATTATCATATAACCAAGCATGAAGGTCCAGAGAGTTTGTGTTGGGATATATGCCCAAGAGCATAATGCAATTTGTAAACGGAATTTATTTTTAAGTAATTAACGATGCATATTTTATTTATTAAAGTGTTGATTTTAAAGTCGCATATTATAAATTTTCATGTATGTCATTGGATACTAAATGTACTTTCGGACTTAGTGTATAAGGGTTACACACAAGAAGATTTAAGTCTGAAATTAGTAATCCTAAATAGTCCGTGTAGGAAACGCTTTCCTCACGCAGCGTAAACGTCTTAGGCACACAGATCGGACTTGAAAATTTTTTCTGCCCTTCTCATTTGAATGCCGAATGCTACTGCCATCACCACTGAAATTTTGCTTTAGTTTTAGATAAAATTCCAGCCCTGAAACAGCCCCAGAACAGTCCCCGAACAGCCAGACAAAAACTGGACTGTTTTGGACTCGATTCGCGCCCAACGCACTGCAGAAACAGCCCCTGAAATGTGTGGACATCGGCTGTGTTTTGGTTTTGATTTTTCACTTGAAAACAGCCCCAACACAGCCCCAAAACATCATAAAAAATTCCCAAAAAATTATGGATTAAAACGAAACCAAATCGAGTTCCGTTTCACCAAGAAAGAGGCGGTAATGAACAAAAAACAATGCTCACTACCGTGTACAAAGAGAAAGAGATGAAGATGAATTTTGTTCGACACCACAAGTCTTCCGAACTATATCTCGTTACCAATGGAAACTTGTGTGGGCAAGACTCACAAAGTAATCCCTAAACGTTTTAGAGATTTAAGCACAATAACATCTTTTGTTCTTTTGATTTTTGTTTTCTTCATTTTCTTTTGATTTTGGTTTTCTCAACTATTGAGAAAATTTGGAGAAGAATAAGGTGGAGGCTAGGGTTAGAATGAATGAATTGTCAACAGAAAAATCATATTTTCCTTTTTATACTTAGGGTTTTAATTTTACAAAATAAAATAAAACCCTACATATTCCTCCTAGTGTATTTTCGAAGGGGTTTATTTTTCAATCATTTTGTAACATCCAATATTAAATTCCATAAAGAAAATATATGTTACAAAACTAATGAGTTATTACCTTTCAAAAAGGTGTAACTTCCAAAATAAAGCCAAGGGATTCTAAAACCGAAAAAATTGGAATTCCTAATTTAACCTTACTTAAATAAATTTGGAATTCCTAATTTGACCTCACATTAAATATATCTTATATAATTTAATACATTTGTTTAAATATCATATATTTAATAAAAGTATATATTAACTTTTAATATAAAGTTTTAAGTGTGACAAAATAATATTATTAATCATATTAATAATATTTATGCTTTTGTGAGTATATAATTGGACTGTCCAATTATACTAAATCCACTATAGTAGATCGAGCTAGCACGAGGACCAAATGGACCTACGGTTTCGAGTTCCAATAATCTTGAAATATTAATTAAGCTCTGAATTAAATAGTCCGAATTATTAACTCCGGGTTATTCCACTAAAAACCCGAAGTTGCACTCTCGTTGCCGCAGGTGATATATTAAGCCGAACCAAGTCGGTGTCCATCGATATAGTCACTACATATAGATTAACCCTTCACGAGTATCTCGTAATTAGAGCCGGGTCATAATGTCCGTTATACACCTCTAATTATTTTTACCTTAAGTACCATTGATTCTCTAATGAATGATTTATTCATAACGATTATGAATTTTAATCTTTCTATTCGTAAAAGAAAACTTGAGCGCTCTAATCATTCAAGTACCGAATCAACCCTTAAGAAAGATACTCATATACTTCTCGCAAGAAGGAGTGAACTCCATATCTATGTAAAATGTTCCCAGCTACACAACAGACCATGCTCCCAAAGTACGTAGCTATTGGTCGGGACAGCTACACCAACCTCACCTTTGTAAATCAAAGGACATAGCCTGACATTCAGGAGTTCATCGTACACTCAGGATTAAGATCAATCCATATATGACCATTTAGTAGATCGAAATGACTTTCTTTGTTTAGTGGATATTATAAGAATGTCATTTCCATCTGGGTCCAGTCCTAAATGATCACATCATACAAGGTGCCTCCATTCTCATGTCTCTACATGGACTATCCCGGATCAAGGTCGCCATACAATTATAGAATGAACCGCAGCTATAGATAAACCATAAACAAAGTACCCGCTTTGTTTGCTCTCTATGGACTATTTAAGATTACTAACTTCAAACTTAAATCCTCTTGTATATGACACTCATATACTAACTTTGAAGGTACATAAGTAATCTATAGTATTCAAGATAATTTATAATATGCGAATATTAAACAAACACTTTGATAAATGAATAATACATCATTTTATTTTAAAGCACATAAAGCCATTTACATTACTCGTAGCTCTAGGGAATACATCCCAACAATCTCCCACTTGCACTAGAGCTAATGAGACATGTCACGTAATCCTAGACCATCTAGGTGACCTTCAAACACTTTAGCCGACAGGTCTTTGTAAACGGATCAGCCAGGTTCTCTGCAGATGCAATCTTTGTGACGGTAACGTCTCCTCTCTACACTATCTCCCTGATGAGATGATATTTCCTCTCTATATGCTTTCCCCTCTTGTGGCTTCTTGGTTCTCTGGAGTTTGCCACTGCACCAATATTATCATGGTAAAGTGTGAGTGGGCTATCCATATCTGGAACAACTTTCAGATCTCCCAAGAGTTTTCGGAGCCAGACTGCTTCCTTAGCTACTTCACAAGGTGCTACATATTCAGCCTCCATGGTGGAGTCTGCAATACAAGATTCTTTATACTCCGCCATACTATAGCCTCACCATCTAGGGTAAACACTGATCCAGATGTTGATTTCCTAGAATCGACATCTATTAATCAGAGTTTGTATATCCCCTTATTATCATATCCTCACCGGAATACACAAGCATATAATCTCTCGTTCTCTTAAGACACTTGAGAATGTGTTTCACAGCCACCTAGTGATCCAATCATGGGTTCGACTGAAACCTACTGACTACTCCCACTGTAAAACAGATGTTCGGTCTTGTGCATAACATAGCATACATGAGACTACCAACAGCTGAGGCATATGGGATATGTCTCATTTCCTCAACATCTTAAGGTGTCTTATGAGACTGTTCCTTTGAAAAATGAATTCCATTTTGATAAGGCAGATTGCCTTGTTGGAATTCTGCATCCCAAATCGCATAAGGATCTTGTCGATATATGATGCATGAGACATAACTAACAGTCGTTTCTTGCGATCCCGAAGTATCTGAATCCCAAGAACATAACTGGCATCTCCTAAATCTTTTATTTGGAATTGGTTAGCTAGCCATGTTTTTACGTCCGATAATATCTTTACATCATTCCCAATGAGTAAAATATCATCGACGTATAAAGCAAGAAAAACCATATTCCCGTCAATGACGCGCTTGTATACACAAGGCTCATCAACATTCTGCTCAAAATCATAAGACTTGATAATGGTATCAAATCTTATATTCCAAGATCGAGATGACTACTTAAGTCCATAAATGGACCTTTGCAGCTTGCAAACATTTTTCTCTTGACCTTGGGCTATGAACCCCTCTGGTTGTATCATATAGATACTCTCATCAAGATTTCAATTAAGAATGCAGTCTTGACGTCCATTTGCCAAATTTCATAGTCATAATATGCGGCAATGGATAGAAGAGTGCAGATGGATTTGAGCATGGCTACTGGTGAGAAAGTTTCCTCATAGTCAACTCCCTCTTTCTGGGTATAATCTTTGGCCACTGGACTAGCCTTGAAGGTTTGTACCTTCCCATTTGCTACCCTCTTCCTCTTGTAGATCCACTTGCAACCTATGGGTTTCACCCCATCGGGTTGGTCTACAAGTTCCCAGATTGAGTTGGAGTACATGGACTCCATCTCTAGGTTCATATTTTGAGTCATTCCTCTCTGTCAGAATCATCCATTGCACTACAATAGGTCAATGGATCATCTATACCATCGCTGGATGCGACAACTTGTGCCTCTCCAACCCCAAGGTAGCGATCAGGTTGTCGTACAACCCTCCCACTGCGTCTAGGTGGTAGATCATTCTAACGAACTTGCATCTGACGCTCAGATGTAGAAGGTGCTATGTATTTGTCAACTGTGTTGACGATGGTGTGCTGGTCGAACCAGTAAGTAACTCATCGAGTACACACACTTTCGAGGCTTGAACTCCCTCATATAGTTCTCCTATAGAAGCGTAGCATTTGTTGATACAAACACTTTGTTATCATCAGGACTATAGAAGATTCTACCCCTAGTCTTCTTAGGATAGCCTACAAATGCACACCTTAACGTGGCTCCAACTTTGTAGTCTCATTCTTCAGCACATTTGCTGGACACCCCCATATGCGCAAATGTCGTAAACTAGTTTTACGACCATTCCAGAACTCTAAGGAGTCTTAGGAACAGACTTAGATGGAACTACATTAAGGATATGCATTGCAGTTTGTAGTGAATATCCCCAGAACGAACTAGGTAGTGAGCTATAACTAAACGTAGATCTCATCATGTCTAGTAGGGTCCGATTTCTCCTCTCTGCAACACCATTTTTCTGTGGTGTTCCAGGTGCTGTGAGCTGGGATACTATCCCATGATAAACTAAGAATTCCTCGAAATCTCTGTCAATGTATTTTCCTCCACGATCTGATCGTAGAGTTTTGATTATTTTACCTAACTGGTTCTCAACCTCAGCACTATACTCTTTGAACTTTTCAAAAGTATTTGACTTGTGCTGCATTAGGTAAACATACCCATGTCTAGAATAATCGTCAATGAATGTGACAAAGTATTAATAACCACCTCGGGCTCTTACATTCATCGGTCATAAACGTCCGAATGTATTAGCTCAAGTGGTTGACTGGCTCTTATACCTTTTCCAGTAAAAGGTCTCTTAGTCATTTTTCCTTCTAAACAGGATTCGCAGACTGGTAAAGTTCTGAGCTTTAACTGGTTTAAGGCTCCATTCTTTATCAATCTGTCTATCCGGTCAAGGTTGATATGACCAAGTCTAAGATGCCACATATATGTGTCATCGTGAGAAATCTTTTGCCGTTTAGTTTTAGGTTTTTAGACTTAAATATTTCAGCGTTGAGCAGTGACCTATGTGATAACGGTCTTAACACATACAAGTTATTTTCTAAGTTTCCTGTACATATTGTTAATCTATTTCTACCAATAATAACTAAATTGCTATTAAAAGAAACTGAATAACCATCATCCAAAAGTTTAGAAACAGAAATCAAATTCCTGCGAAAATCAGGAATGAATAACACATTGTTCAGATTTAAATAACTATTATTTGTAAAATTTAAACTGGAAACTCTCACTGCTCTTGCTGAAACGACATCCCATGTCCGAACCTCATGGTGTAGTCACCTTCAGCAAGGTCCCTCCATGAGTCAAGTAGCTGCAAAGAAGAACAAACATGGTTAGTGGCTCCAAAATCAACAATCCATGTGGATTTATCATCCTCCACTAATAGAGATTCGATAACGAGTAAATCATATTTACCTGTATCCTTTTTCTCATTCAGCTCAACGAGGTATTTAGGACAATTCCTTTTCCAATACCCGTTCTTGTTGCAGTGAAAATATTTTCCCTTGGGCTTGGCATCCTTGGAGCCTTTCTTATTCGTCCTCTTCATGGGCTTTGCCTTAGCCTTCCCAGTGCTATTCTTCTTCATCTTTTTAGATTTAGAAGACTCGGCAACATTTGCCTCAGCACTGGACTTACGAGGATTCACAAGCATGGACTCGTAGTGGGTGAGCTCATTAAGCAGCTAGGTCAAAGTAAAAGTCAATTTGTTCATAACATAGTTGCTTTTAAACTGTAGGAAACTATTCGGAAGAGTTTCCATAATCATGGTCACCTGGCTACGCTCGTCAATATGAGCTCCATGGGTTTCAACAGTGTTGAGATACATCATCATCCTCAAGACGTGCTCTCGGACTGATATTCATCCTTCATCCTAGCAGTCATCGCTGAGACCATGGCCTCATGACGTTGACGCTCCGAAGGCTGCCCAAACATGCCATGCAATGACTCCATCATCTGAGATGATGAAGCCATAGTTCATGCTTTGCAGCAAGAACCTCAGACATCCCTACTAGCAAGTAGCAGCGGGCTTTCTCATTAGCTGCGACCCATTTCTAGTAGGTATCATGCACAGCTTGGCCAGCATTTCTGTCCAGCTCGGGAGGACTCTCCCCCGTCAGGATAAACTTTAGGTCTTCACAGACCAGGATAGCGTTCATGTTACTTTTCCACTTAACATAATTTTCTCTCGTTAATTTATTATTTGAGAGTATGGAAATAATTGGAGAAACTATGGCTGAAAAATAAAATAAACATGCATTTAAAATTCATTCATTGCATATTAAAATCATCAAAAAAATTTGGCATAAAATTAAACATGATGCATGAATCCATGAATAACGAATTAAAAACCTAAGAGAATTACTATGCTATGGAAATCTATCATCCCACAAGTAAGTGCCGCCGTAGGGTAGGTCAAGTACTTGCATGATAGATTGAGACAATCTCAGTCGATTAATATATGCGGGAATAACTCTTATTCCTATATTAAACAACTACCATTTCATTCGATCAAGGAATTTTATTAACAGTTAATTATTCCTTTGTGAGTGTGACCCGCCGTTTCGGGATTCTTGGACATAACGAGTGAAGTGCCACCGTAGGGTAGGTCAGTTCCAAGATACATCTAGAATCCCTATCCTTTCGGAATCCAAACCTGATATTGACCCAAAATGGACACCATCCGTAGGGGGACGAAAGCAAAGCCGTCTCGAGGCTTCTTTTGAATCTCATATTTTCGGACTAACAACGAAGTTCGCGGGATATACTGTTATATCTCTCTCCCACTCACTATTTTAAATTTAAGGTTTCTATTTATAAAATATCTAATATTTTATTTTAACTAGTGTGAATAAATTTATGGCGGCTAAATCATAACTCTTATTTACACTAGTACACTATTAGTGACCAAACCAATTTTAACTCTTAAAAATTGTATCACTAATTTACATTAGTCTATACTAATTGTATTACTCAATTAAACTAGTTTAATTAGAGTGACAGTGACCTATTATATTTTAACTTTTAAAATACTAGAACACTAATAGGTTTAAAATTTTAGAATCCAAAGAAAAAGGTCAAGATTTATATTAAACTATTTAATTAATCTTAGTGCGTTATAAAATCTAATGGTACGTGGAATTGTACCCCGAGTGCAGACCACATTACCATCCATTCAGATTCGGCTATGGAATTTATGTCCGGGTTTCCATCCTATATATCAATGGAATTTATTATACACTAATTAAGCCCAATATATTAGAATTCAAATTTTAAACCTTAAAACCAATTAATCCAATTAATTATTTTTCCATGCATATCATATTCTAATTTAAACATTTTAAATCACATAAAATCATATTTCATATTTATAATGATAATGCATTTAAAGCATGTTATGGCATGTAAAATACAAGAGTAGACACTCTAAGCTATATGACATGTTATTCAAACAATTCGAATTAAACATACATATAACATAAAAATTATTTTGCATTGACCGAGCCCTTATTTTTCCCTATACTAATCTAATTAGTACAAAAAATACCCAAGGCATCCTTTGGTCTTCAAATCACGCTCCAATGTGGTGTTGGCCCCTTTTGCGACTTCGGTGCTCCAAATTACAACAATTGAAGTTTTACATTGGAAAATTAAAAATACAACAATTGTAAACAATGGCCTTATGGCCTTACATCCCAAAAATAAAACAAACATAAAAATAAGAGCCTGAAAAATTTACGACCAATGCAAAATCCATTCATCACATGAAAAATAATAACCAATCATCACATGAATATATTTTTGTGCCTACTCATCTAAACATGCAAATCAATTTCTATAACTCATATAAACATATTAAAAAAAGTAACTTTAAATGAAAAAGAGAAGGGTTAAGAACACTTTTCAACCTTGCTCTCGATGCCAATTGTAGGAAACGCTTTCTTCGCGCAGCGGAAACGTCTTAGGCACATGGATCGGACTTGAAAAAATTTTCTTCCCTTCTCCTTTGAATGCCGAATGCTACTGCCACCACCACTAAAATTTTGCTTCAATTTTAGACAAAATTGCAGCCCAGAACAGTCCCCGAATAGCCGGACAAAAACTGGACTGTTTTGGACTCGATTAACGCCCAACGCACTATAGAAACAGCCCCTGAAATGCGTTGACAACGGCTGTGTTTTGGTTCTGATTTTTCACTTGAAAACAGCCCCAACACAGCCCCAAAACATCATAAAATATTCCCAAAAATTTATAGATTAAAATGAAACCAAACC
Source organism: Zanthoxylum bungeanum (assembly GCA_019454045.1). Taxonomy (NCBI): domain Eukaryota; kingdom Viridiplantae; phylum Streptophyta; class Magnoliopsida; order Sapindales; family Rutaceae; genus Zanthoxylum; species Zanthoxylum bungeanum. The sequence continues at coordinate 24,756 of SKCR01035252.1, forward strand.
GAGTTCCGTTTCACCAAGAAAGAGGCGGCAATGAGCAAAAAACAATGCTCACTATCGTGTACAAAGAGAAAGAGATGAAGATGAATTTTGTTCGACACCACAAGTCTTCCGAACTATATCTCGTTACCAACGAAAACTTGTGTGGGCAAGACTCACAAATTAATCCATAAACGTTTTAGAGATTTAAGCACACTAACAACTTTTGTTCTTTTGATTTTTGTTTTTCTTCCTTTTATTTTGTTTTTGGTTTTCTCAACTATATAGAGAATTTGGAGAAGAAGAAGGTGAAGGCTAGGGTTAAAATGAATGGATTGTCAACAGAAAAATCATATTTTCCTTTTTATACTTAGGGTTTTAATTTTACAAAATAAAATAAAACCCTACCTATTCCTCCTAGTGTATTTTCGGCCAAGGGGTTTATTTTTCAATAATTTTGTAACATCCAATATTAAATTCCATAAAGAAAATATATGTTACAAAACTAATGAGTTATTACCTTTCAAAAAGGTGTAACTTCCAAAATAAAGCCAAGGGTTTCCAAAACCCAAAAATTGAAATTCCTAATTTAACCTTACATTAAATAAATTTGGAATTCCTAATTTGACCTCACATTAAATTATATCTTATATAATTTAATACATTTTTTTAAATATCATATATTTAATAAAACTATATGTTAACTTTTAATATAAAGTTTCAAGTGTGGCAAAATAATATTATTAATCATATTAATAATATTTATACCTTTGTGAGTATATAATTGGACTGTCCAATTATACTAAATCCGCTATAGTATATCGAGCTAGCACGGGGACCAAATGGACCTACAGTTTCGAGCTCCAATAATCTCGAAATATTAATGAAGCTCTTAATTAAATATTCCGAATTATTAACTCCGGGTTATTCCACTAAAAACCCGAAGTTGCACTCTCGTTGCCGTAGATGATATATTAAGCCAAACCAAGTCGGTGTCCATCGATATAGTCATTACATATAGATTAACCCTTCACGAGTATCTCATAATTAGAGCCGGGTCATAATGTCCGTTATACCCCTCTAATTATTTTTACCTTAAGTACCATTGATTCTCTAATGAACGATTTATTCATAACGATTATGAATTTTAATCTTTCTATTCGTAATAGAAAGACTTGAGCGCTCTAATCGTTCAAGTACCGAATCAACCCTTAAGAAAAATACTCCTCTACTTCTCGCAAGAAGAAGTGAACTCCATATCTATGTAAAACGTTCCCAGGTACACAACAGACCATGCCCCCAAAGTACGTAGCTATTGGTCGGGACTGCTACACCAACCTCACATTTGTAAATCAAAGGACATTGCCTGCCATGCAAGAGTTCGTAGTATACTCAGGATTAAGATCAATCCATATATGACCATCTAGTAGATCGAAATGACTTTCTTTGTTTAACGGATATTATAAGAATGTCATTTCCATTCGGGTCCAGTCCTATATGATCACATCATACAAGGTACCTCCATTCTCATGTCTCTACATAGATGACCCCGGATCAAGGTCGCCATACAATTATAGAATGGACCGCAGCTATAGATAAACCACAAATAAAGTACCCGATTTATTTGCTCTCTATGGACTATTTAAGATTACTAACTTTAGACTTAAATCCTCTTATGTATGACACTCATACATTAAGTCTGAAGGTACATAAGTAATCTAGGGTATCCAAGATAATTTATAATATGCGAATATTAAACAAACACTTTGATAAATGAATAATACATCATTTTATTTTAAAACACATAAAGCCGTTTACATTACTCGTAGCTCTAGGGCATACATCCCAACAGTCCGTAAAGAGAAAACAAAGACAGATATTTTGTTTGTGGTTTATCTATAGTTGCGGTCCATTATATATTATATGAAGACTTTGATTCGAGTTCGTTAATATGGTGACATGATAATGGAAGCACCTTATATGATGCAATCATATAAGACTGGATCAAGATAGAAATGAATTTCTTTTAATATCCATTAAACAAATAAATTCATATCAGTCTAATAAATGATCATATATATAGGTTGATCTGAATCCTGAGTGCACTACGAACTCATGCATGACAGGCTATGTCATTTGATTTACAAATGTGAGGTTGGTGAAGAAATCCCGACCAATACCTACGTACTTTGGGGATACGGTTTGGTGTGTGGCTAAGGACGTATTACACAGATATGTAATTCACTCCTTCTTGCGAGAAGTAAACGAGTATCTTCCTTAAAGGTTGATTCAGTACTTAACGGTTAGAGCACTCAAGTCTTTCTATTACGAATAGAAAGATTAATATTCATAATATTTGTGAATAAATCGTTTATTATAAATCATTGGTACTTATGACACAAAATAATTAGAGGAGTATAACAGATATTATGACCCGACTTTAATTATGAGATACTTATGGAGGGTCAATCTGTATGCAATGATTATATCAATGGACGCCGATGAGTTTCAGTATAAAATATATTTGCAGTAACGAGAGTGCAACTTCAGGTTTTAGTGGAATAACCTAAAGTTAATAATTAAGAATATTTGATTAAAGAGTTTTAATTAATATTCCAGGAATATTAGAGCTCAGAGCTGCAGGTCCATTTGATCCCCGTTTTAGCTCGATACACTATAGCAAATCATATCATAATTGGATAGTCCAATTATGAACTCACATGCATACTAATAGATTATGTTAAAATTATTAAAGTGATTAATAATTGAAGTCACACTTGAAAACTATATTAAATAAGTTTAATAAAAAGTTTTCATTATTTAATGATTGTGAGATAATCATATATATTTATATTTATAATTTGTAAATATTAAATTATTTGACAATTTAATTATTATTTTGAATTAAAATATGTATTAATATTTGATATGAATACACATTATTTCAAAATGAGTTACAAAATATGTATTAAGGTGGTGGTTTAATATCTTCATTATGAAGACATTTAACCATGAATTTTGTTGTTACAATATTTGAAAAGTTTGACAAAAAATGCCCAATAATTTAGGGATATAATGGTAATTTCAATTATAATTATGTTAACCTAAACCATAGCATATAAAAACAAAAGTTGTTTTGCTTTGTGACCTAATTTGTTTTACAAACTCTAGCCACCTTTCTATTATTCTCTGTGTTGAAAGAAAGAAAAAGAAAAAAAATTGTGTGATATTTTTCACTAAAGAATTTAGAGAATAAAAATTATGAGTGAAACTCACATTTCGATATGTTGATAATGAGATATAACATGGAAGATCGAGTGATAGATTGATTCCATCGCATACAAACTCACAGACACGTGAAGATAGAAGTAATGAAGGGAAATTGATAATCATCAATTTAGCACACTGCCGATTGATCATTTTATATTACGCACCCATTCAATTGCATGGTATAAGTCACAGTGCATTACGCACTCATTCAATTGCATGGCTTCTTGATTTTATTAAATAAGCCAAAGTTACAATACCTACATGCATGCATGCGAGCCATCACAGAACCATGCATTTGGCGTGCAGCTTTAGAAGTTCAAAGGTCACAGCAAGCTTACACATAATGTTGCTGTGGTGCATTGAAGCAGCAAGCGTGCGCATATGTGGGGAAATTTGGGCTGTTCTAGATATGAATTTTGGTGGAAAAATTCAAGGTCGATTCCGGTACCTAAGTCGTTTCCGCCTCGTGAGGAATCGGTTTCAATTGGCATCGGGAGCGCGGTTGAAAAATATTATAAACTTCTCTTTTAATTTTTTAATTATGTGATAATTATATGATAAAATAAATTCAGGTGATGAATGCTTATTTATTATAAAATTACATTGGTCGTATATTTTCCCGGCTCTTATTTTCTTTATGTTATCATTTTGGAGAATATACGGCCATAAGGCTATTTTGCAAGTATTGTAAAAATTATTTCTTTATGTAATTTTTATGTTGTATCCATATTTAATGTAAATGGTGGAACCGTTGCTGTCAACGACATATTAATGAGTTACATTGCGCATGCCATTTCATGGAGCAAGAGTTGAAGGCCAAATGATACCTCAGTAATTTATGTACTAATTAGATTAAGAGCAATGATAGACATACATAAATTCTTACTAACAATTTCTACACCCCTCTTATTGTAGCTACAGTGATGCTACGGTGAGAGGGGTGTAGAAATTGTTAATAAGAATTTATGTATGTGTAGCATTTTTGTTAGATTAATATAGAAAAATAAGAGACCGGTCAATGCATTAGTTTTGTTGTATGTATGTTTTAATTCAAATTGTTTGAATAACATGTCATATAGCATAGGATGCCCACTCATGCATTATAACATGCCATGACATTAGATACATGTCTAATTAAGCAAAGCATAAAAGTTATGTAAATTTAGATTAATACATACAAATAAATTAAATAGTTTAATTTAAATAAGTTTAAAATTTGATAATTTGGAAAAAGACAATTAATATGAGACTAGTTATTTATTTTGGTATATAGGATGAAAACTCGGATATAAATAATTAAATTAAATAATTGTTAATATCCGAATTCAAAAATTTTGAACTTTTAATAGTGAACTAAAATTTTAAGAGTAAAAATTGAAATAACTCACAAATATGAATACTTAATTAAATTATTTAATTGAGTTATATTAGTTTAGACTAATAAAATTAGTGTACAAAATTTAAGTGTTAAAATTTAGAGATATCACTAATAATCCATTAGTATTAATTATTAGGTTATGTTTTTAGCCGCACATAATCTAAATAAATTATATACTAGTATAATAGAAACCGTAAACTGTAAAATAGTGAGTGAGAGAGGGTTGTATGACAATATATCCTGCAATCTCTGTTGTTAGTTTGATAACGTGAGATTCAAAAGGCGTCTTGAGACGACTTTATTTTCGTCCCCCTACGGGTGGTGTCTATTTTGGGTCAATATCAAGATCGGATTCCGAGAGGATATGTATTCTAGATGTATCTGGTGAACTAACCTACCCTACAGTGGTACTTCACTAGTTATAGGAATACGAGTTATTCCTGTATATATTAATCAATTGAGATTGTTTCGATCTAGCATGCAAATATTTGACATACCTTACGACGTCACTTATTTATGGAATGTTAGATTTTTATGGCATAATAATTATTTTTAGGTTTCTAATTCATTTTACATGGTCCATGCATCATGTTTAATTTTATACACAAATACTTGTGATGATTTTAATATGCGATGAATGAAATTTTAAATGATGTTTGTTAATTAAAATTTTCAGCCACTTTTCTCCGATATTTCCATACTTGCTAATGACAAATCCATGAGAGAAAATTACGTTAAATGAAAAGTAACATGAATATTGTCTGGTCTTTTGAAGACCATAAATTCTTCCTGATGGAGGAGTGTCCTCTAGAGCTGGCTAGAAATACTAGCCAAGCTGTATGCGATACACCAAAGGTGGGCCGGGACCAATGAGAATGCCCACCGCTACTTGCTAGCAGAAATGTCTGCTGTTCTTGCTGCAAAACATGAACCAAATGGATACAACTCTATGATGATGATGTCATTGCAAGACATGTTTGGGAATCATTTATAATGGCAACTTCATGAGGCCTTGGTCTCAGTGATGACCGCGAAGATGAAGGAATAGACATCCATCTGAGAGCATATCTTGAGGATGATGAACCACTTCAATATGGTCGAAACCTACATAAATCATATCGATGAGAGTAGCCAAGTGACTATGATAACAAAGACATTTTCAAAGAGTTTCCTGTAGTTTAAGAGCAATTATGTTATGAACAAGTTGATATTAAATGAGCTCACCTCTTATGAGTCCATATTGATGGATCTTCATAAGTCTAGTGGAGAGGCAAGTGTTGCCGAATCTTTCAAATCTGTAAAGAAAAAAAAACACTGGGAAGACTAAGGGTATAGCTACTTGATACATGAAAAAACCTTGCTGAAGTTAACTTTACAATGAGAGTTGGGACAAGAGATGTAGTTTCAGTAAAAGCGGTAGGAGTTATTAGTTTCAATTTTCAAATAATTGCTATTTGAATTTTAAAAAAATGTCATTTATTCATGTTTTGTTGTAGAAATTTGATTTATGTTTCAAAACTACTACATGATGGCCTTTCCATTTTATTTAATAATAATACTTGTTATTTCAAAAATGGATTACCAATATGCACATGAAATTGGGAAAATAACTTGTATGCATTAAGACTATTAACACATAACTCACTACTCAATACTGAGATTTTTAAAGTTGAAAAATCCAAAACTAAACGACAAATGATTTCTCACGATAACACATATATGTGGTATCTCACATTTGGCCATATTAACCTTGACATGATAAACAGATTAGTAGAAGTGGATCTTTAAGTCAGTTAAAGATCTGCACCTTACTGGTCTATAAGTATTGTTTAGAAAGTAAAATGACTAAGAGAATTTTTATTGGAAAAATGGCTAAAAGCCAATTAATCACTCGGTGGTTATGAATATTTTGCAATATCTATTGATGATTATTCTAAATATATGTATGTTTATTTAATGCAGCGTAAGTCATATTCCTTTGAAAAGTTCAAAGAGTTTCGTGTTGAGGTTGAGAACCAATTAGATAAAACCATCAAAATTATACGACCAAATGGTGTTGTAGAAAGGAGAAATCAGACCCTACTATACATATTGAGATCAATGTTTTGTGACAGTTCATTACCTAGTTCGTGATGGGGTTATACATTACCGACAATAGTGGATATCCTAAGAAGACTAGGGATAAATTCTTCTATATTCCTAAAGATAACAGTCTGTCTATGTCGAAAAACACTATATTTCTTGAGGATGACTATATGAGAGAATTTAAGCCTCGTAATAAAGTAGTACTTGAGGAGTTACTTTATGATTTAACTAGTAAACCGTCAATAATAATATTGATAATAACGTAGCACCTTCCAAATCTGAGCGTCAGATACAGTTACATCAGAAGAATTTACCACCTAGACGCAGTAGGAAGGTTATGCGACAACCTGATCGCTATCTAAGGATTAGAGAGGTAAAAGTTGGCAACTCTAGTAATGGTGTAGATGATCCATTGAGCTATCATAATGCAATAGATGATCCTGATAAAAAGGAATGGCTCAAAGCTACGAATCTCGAGATGGAGTCAATGTACTCCAACTCGGTCTGAGAACTTGTAGACTAACCTCATAAGGTAAAATATATAGGTTGCAAGTGGATCTACAAGAGGAAGAGATGAATAGATGGGAAGGTACAAACCTTCAAAGGTAGGTTAGTGGCCAAGGGTTATACTTAGAAAGAGAAAGTCGACTATAAGGAAATTTTCTAGCCAATAGGCATGCTTAAAACTATTCACACTCTTTTATCCATTGCCACATATTATGACTATGAGATATGGAAAAATCCAGGATTGAAAATAAAGATAGATGAAAATTTTTCAAGGTCGATCGCGGTGCCTAAGTCGCTTCCGTCCCTCGAGAAATTGGTTCCTACAGTTTGAAATATATGTTGTCTAAGATTCAGCAGATGAGTCGTATGTATTGCTGCCATTAGACTCGGCCACCGGTTCGGTTCGGTTCGGTTCTAAAACAGAACCGAATCGTCCGATTCTCGATTATACACTTGTGGAACCAGAATCGGACCCAAACCAGAACCGAACAATTCGATTCCAATTCCCTTTTATTTATTTAAATAAAAATAATTTAAAAATGAAAAATAATTATTAAAAAAAATTGTAATAATTTTATTATTAACAAATAAATATAATACAAAATTTATTTATTTGAATTTTATTATATTAAATTAAAAACTTAAATTTAAAAAAAATAAATAGCTTGAAATTAAAAAAAAATTATTTATATTATATTGGAACTGAACGGTTCCAACGGTTCAGCTAGGGTGGGAATCTTAACCAAACCGTGCGAAATCGAAAAGAACTGGAACCGTTCGGATCATTCCGGTTCGGTTTCGGTTCTGAACTGGAACCATAGCCGGGTCTAGTTGCTATTATATTCACATGTTTTGTAGAGTACTAATCCCAGGGCAGTGACTCATTTGTATACAAATGATGAATGTCAGTTTTTTTTATTATTTCATGGCAATGGGTCAAAGTATTCGAGGGTTTTTATCATCAATCAGACCGGTAATAGTACATGATGGAACATTTTAAAAGACAAGTATAAATGATCATTGTTTATTTCTACTGCCAAGGATGAAATAAGCAGATATATCCATTGGCATTTGGTATTTTTGGACTCTGAAAATGATTTGTCATGTATTTGGATTATAACCAAAATCCGCAATTGTATCGGAGATGTGGCAGATCTAGTTTTCATTTTTGAACGACATAGCAGCATTGAGAAATCTATTATGACAGTTTTCCCTGAAGCTTCTCATGGTGTTTGATCATTCGTGTGTGACATGAGTCCAACCACACCAGAGACATTACAGGATGCAGCTAACAACTTGGAGGAACCCATGCAGTTGCCAACAGGTCCAATCACACGCCAATGAGCAAAGAATATCAGAGAGGCCTTTGCGGGACTAGCTCAGAGCTATGTGACCAGTTGCAGCAACCAGGTCAAGTGCACACCAGAGACACATATGGGCATAACCAGATAGGTCCCCAAGCTATTTCATTTGACCCAGATCAGCTCAGACTGAAGCATAGCAGAGCAGCTTCAGCACCAGCACCATTTTGACCCGATTTGACCTATTTTGGGATATGTTGAATTCGGCCAAATGGGGGCATTTTTGTCATTTGTGCTCGACATGTTGACTTTATTTATGATGTAATTAAGCTAGTTGACCATGTCATTAGGGTCAATTATGCTTAGAACCTTGCTTATTGAGTAAGCACGTTAATTTACTATTTGATGTAAGCACCTCAAATTAGCTTAAGTTAGATTAGTTTCTAATCATTGTTTTAAGCTACTTTAGGTGGGAAAAGACTTTTGGGGACGTGCTTGAGTGAAAGCTTTGGGTAGTTTTTAGGTCTTTTGGTAATTTCACGTTATTGACATTTTTTTCCATTCACACCTTTAGGGTTTCTCTTTGTAACCTATTTAAACTTTGTTTTCTTCTTCTTTGGAATAACATACACGATATTTTGAGAAACTTTCAAGCTTTTAAGCTTTGGCTATGGCTAAATTTCTTGTGAGGGAGGGATTCCCATTTTCAAGTTCAAATTAACTTATCTAAGCTTGGCAACTTAGTGGCGTCTCCATTGCTAGCAAAATACAATCTGATTTCATGCTCGTGGTTATCATGGACGTGAGTTTCATGGTGGTTAGGGGCTGATCTTGGTTGGGTTTTGTTCCTACAAAATCAGTATTCAAAGTTCTTGGGGTTTTGAGAAAGATGATTGAGGGTTTGCTTGGTTTCCAACCCAAGTGAGTTATTGTCAGTGTGTCTATGAACCTTAAAGCTAGGTTCAAGACGAGACCAAATGACATGAACAATTTTATGGTGACCTACTTTATTGCTGCTAAGTCATATATACGTCAGGACTTTGATGCACAACTTTAAAAACCTTGGCAGATTAATGTAGACGTAACAAGATATTTATAGGATTTTGTAGAGTGCAATAGATGGGCAAGGGCATAGTTTTTAAGTAGAAGATATAACATGATGAATACAAAAATTGCTGAAAGTTTGAACGCATTGCTTAAAGAGGCCCGAGCACTTCTAGTGCTTAGTTTACTTAACTATATCAGGATAACCCTTCAGATATGGTTTTTTGATAGGAGAGAATCATCAGAAAATATTGTTACTGTTGGGGCGGATATGGGACCCCAATGGTTGGATCTATGTCCTCGTGCAACGGAAGTAGGTCTAACCCATGGATATCAAAGATAGGTATATTTTAAAATTATTTTATAGAATACTATATTCTGTTACGAGTCCGTAGGAAAAAAACGGAGACCAAATCGGAGTCCGGAAACTCCAAAACAGAGAAAATGAAATTTCTACGCTCATTGGCAATAGCTGTCAGCATGTCACGACGCTCGGGCTTAGGAGTCTCAACACCCAATCTGTAAATGCTCAGCGTCGTAACATGCAAGGGTGAGCGTCACGACGCCCGAAGCTTTGAGAGCTCAGAGTTGCGACGTTGGAGACTAGTGTGGCGACACTGCCTTATGTAAGATTTTGGCAGAGAGTATTTCTGCCTTTAATTCAATTCTAAACACTTCCAATTTTCTCCAAACACTTCAATACACCTAAAAGTCTAATGTTAACATAAAAAACAACATCAAAACATGTTATATAACAAACATACATGTATTCTAAATACATATATGCATTTCTTTGAATCAAAACATAAACCAAAATAGAATCCCATAATAAAGTGACTTAAGAACAATTCTAGGTCACTCAAAGGTGGTCAAGTAATTCTAGAATGATATTAATATCTCCAAACTATAATCTATAGTTCCAAAACTCCAATTTTATGTTCCATGTCCAACATGAACATTTTGACCCAATTACAAACATATTGTGCTTATACTTCCAAAGCATCCATACACAATTAATTAGCCTAATTTCAACATCAAGCTATGTTATTATGTATCCAATACATAATTCATCGCTATATGTCTCACTAATGAAAACATATCTTTGGAGAAGTTCAAACTTACCTAGCATGCTTGATTCCAAGATCCAATCTTCTTCTCCTTATTGAAATATTGTAGAAACTTCCAAAGCTAGCAAGCTTGGTTCCAAGATCCAATCTTCTTATCCTTCTTGTTGTAGAGAATTCCCAAAGCTAGCAAGCTTGGTTCCAAGATCCGATCTTCTTCTCATTGTTGAAATGTTGTAGAGAACTTCCAGAGCTTCTATAAACACTTCTTTTACTTAGGCTAATATCTCTAATTCTTGCTTGTTTTAGATTTCTCAAGCTTGATTAAAAACTTGCTCAAGCTTGCCTTTTATAGCAAAAATTATGCAATTGTAAATTAATAAAAGTTCTAATCAACTTGTATATGAGCTTAATCTAATTTGTCCATATATGTATAATTATGTGTGACTAATCACCTTCGTCTACCACTTTGATTTAATCCAATTAAATCAAGCCAAATACACCTATTATTACATATTTATAATTACCAAAATATCCTCCAATGGTAGAGATATTTATGAAATTACAACAAAGCTCTTGTGTGATTTTGGATTAATCCAATTAATCTAATTGGGTCAAAGTAAATAATTAATGTTATCCAATAACACATAATTATTTTAATTGATAATTATAATATCAAATATTATTTATTATAAAAAATTATGGGCTACCATAGTGCTCAACGAGTACACTTCATATGTGGGACTCTCCAAGTCCAGACACATTCGTCATATAAGTCTAACTTATATGTACACAATTCGGCCACCTCTGAATTTGCGAAGAACAAAAACGACCTTTCTGAACTATACAAGTCGTGGTCATCACATTTGTTTAACAATCTCTCTGTTGTAAGCTATCCGAGTTGTGCTTAGGAAACATAGATTACACCGTCAAGTTTCCAAGGCGCACATTTCATGTCGACATGTTCACGATTCTTTACAACTAAACAGAACACCATTTCTGATATATGCGATCCACCATAAGTGATCGGATTTGGACAAAGTCTTAAAGAATCGTGACTTACATACATTGATACATAAATCCCTTATGGTACACATACGGGCCGTCAGATCCTATCTTGATATGCACTTAATTAACGAGTGCATCAGTCCACACCCAACGAATATCTAGCAGTCAGACCATGAAAAGTCTCTAACATATATGGCATCAAAGTTTAGAGGATCAAATACAAAATCAATGTCATCCTGTAGTCAAAGGATCACATCTCTACTCGACTCGAGGAGATTCCTATTGACGGTGGTGTATACTTCCAACTATTAGGAATCACCTGTGAGTCATTCAGTATTCACTCCCACGAATACCAACATGTCTATACAAGATTCTCTTGCTAATTGTACATCGAGTTAAACCATTGGAACTCTAATTCCAATATACGATATGTGCCAATCTTTTAGGTTATAGGAATTCGACCGTATTCCAAAACCAACGACTAAGAATATTTAGTTTAAGAATAGTTTATAATGGTAATACCATCTCAATGTCAGACCAACCAGTGTCCAGTATTACTACATGACTATTCTAAGGTCGATGTCATTCTCAGCATATATATATATATCAATCTAATATATGAAATGACATTACTAACCGGTGCAAACACACGCGTATAACGCAAGCACACGTATCGTTCAAGTAGTATAAAAATATCGATCCCACGAGGACTTAATTCCTACTGTTGTTATTAATTATTGAATCTATTTATTTACAGGTATCTAATTATAGGGAGAATGTAATTGATTGCTTTGATTGGTTGAATGTGGAATTGGTAATAAAAATAAAATAAACAAAAGAAAAATACTAAGGAAAATAAATAAACAGACTCAAAAGATCTAGGGTCGTGACTCACACAAATACTGTTAAAAGGATGAATTGATTCTCTTATTTATGTGTACTAATTCAGTTTGCTAACCTGGAACACGAAAATATGCAAAAGCCTCTTCCGATGGTCAGACGCAAATACCCAGTATAACCCAATTGAACCATATGTCTATGTCAACCACATTACCTGGATTCATTAAGTTTAAGTTCCAATTATGGCTACCCCCGCCCGACAGGTATATTCCTATCCTGTAAGGAAATCTATTAAAGGGTTATTATCCTCAAGGAAGATCGTGAGCTATTGAATCTAAGGCTGAAACCTAAAATCCATATGTCTAGTTCATTTTAGATTTACCTCATCAATCTTATTAATTGCCAGTTAACAAGACGCATTAAGCTTAAGACTCAATAAACAAACTAAAGAACTACCCATAAAAAGAAAAGCAATTATTAAGTGTGTGTATTGTGTTTCATCACTTCCCTAGAATAAAATGCTGGGGGTTGGGGATCCACTTTTACTATTTATAATTTAGATATCTCCCTTAATATAATACAGAAATTAAACATGATATTACCGACCAGCCATAAAGGCGGTATTCTTTATTAAGTCAAATTAAGTCCGACCAGCCATAAAAGCGGTAATAGTATTTGAACATAAACCAACCATATAGGCGGTAATTACCTGTCACCTAAAGACCAACCATATAGGTGGTGCCACATTATGTCAAATAAATAAAACCAGCCATTAAGGCGGTAATCTTTTATATTTTGAATTATAATTTCCATATTATATTTAAGGGAGATTAATCTAAATTAAAATAATAAAAGCTTCACCTTATCCCCAGCAGAAAATTAACTACTAAACATTAAAAAGAAAGGTAGAAGAAGAGAACTACTATTACTGAAAATTAAAATTCATAATTAAAAATATTTAATATATACAAAACTAGATGCTTCCTATAAAATCAAGAACTAATCCCAATGAGAGCATTAGGAGAAACTGAATCTGGCACCTTGAATTTATAGGCAAATTTTGGGTCAGCGTCGCGACGCTGCAATTGCACTAGCGTCGCGACGCTGGAAACAGTTACTACTGGAGTCCACGCGGGGTTGAACACGCGGCTGTCGGCACAATAATTGGTGACATGTGTCACGCTCTGGTTGGCTGGCGATGCGGTCCAATAATAAGGCGACACGTGGCAGCTTGTGATAGGTGGGATTTTCGGTCCAATGGTGGCTTGACACGTGGCAGCACCTGATTCGTCGATAATTCGGTCACAATGGCGAGATGAAACGTGGCACGCGCTTGGTTTGGTCCAATCAGATGTTGACACGTGGCGTCCGGCGCAAGTTAGCAGAACCGTTGTGATGGTGACACGTGGCACAGCGCACGTTAGCATGATCGGCGCACGTTAGCAAATTTTGACCAATCAGATTTTGACACGTGTCACATGGCGTAAGTTAGCAAGTCCGGCGCATGCTGGGCGTCGCGACGCGCAAGGCTTCAGCGTCGCGACGCCGAAATGACGAAAATGTCCTTTTGTCCATTTTGTCCATTTTGCCCCCAAATTGTCTCCAATACTTCCCAAACTTTATTTTCTGTAAAATAACAAAAAAATACATCAAAACGTTCAAAAAACTCGAGAAACTATACGAAATATTAGGTCAAATGAGTGGGAAAAAGTGATATAAATACCACTCATCACACCCCCAAACCTAACATTTTGCTAGTCCTCGAGCAAAACATAAAATAAAATAACATGAAAATAAAATTAACTAAGCCACTTTCGTAGGGATCACGGTTGCATTTAGCGTATGCAACAAGCCTTTAAACCCATATGTGTCCCTAGTGGACGAGTTGTAGTCTCGTGAGGGCTTACAGCAACGATACCCACAAATGTTTTTACAAATGTAAGAAGTTAGTTAAAACTAATGCACACAAAAGCAAAAAGACAAGAGAAAATAGAATAAAGAAGTTAGTGACTAATCAGGTGAAACTTCTACTCCAAGTTACTAGTTGTTTTGTTTCTTTCTAAATTATCGAATAAGTAAATTCTCCGATTATATTTACCATTCTCCATATACACAGCTAACAAAATATTAATCAACTCATTTTTGCTCACAACAGTCACAAGTGTAGTTGATAAGAGGGTAATATTTTTGTCCTAAAGTTCCATCAGATTTCACACCTTTTTGTAGCAATGGAATATTTTTTCGAATTTTTCTGATTTTTTCTTTGATTTTTCTGAATTTTGACTTTTTATTTATATACAATACCTTCCGTCTATGTAGCGAGTTTTGGGTCGGTGGCTCCCAAACCAGTTGGCTTTAGGGCACCAGGTGTCAAGACACCCCTACAGACTTAATTACCCAGACTTCAGATATATATATATATATATAGATATATATATATATATATATATATATATATAGATATATATTTTGCAACATCTTTGATCCATGTAACGAGCTTTGAGCCAATGACTCCCCAGCCAGTTGGTTTTAGGGCACTAGGTGTTAAAACACCCTTACAGATTTAATAACCCGGATCTTAAATGCTTTATTTTGTACAACATAATTTTTTTTTTACTCCATTGCTATTTAGAGATGCTTCCTCCAATTAAACTAGAGCACGGAATATTACAAACTTTTCAAATATGCCTCATGTCCGTATGTTACTATGCATATTGATAATACTTGTCAACTAAGCATATGAAGATCCATTTTAGTCAGTTTTATGGAGAATTTACAAATTAAATAATTTAAAAGGAAATAAAAAAAAATTAACTCGTTTCGAAAATAGGTTTGGAATACATCTCACCAATTTCACCATTTTCGTCAAAACATAAAACGCAAAATATTTTTTGTAATTTTTGTAAAATTTTTCAATTTTTTTGTATTTTTCAAAAACTTTTAGGACTAAAAATAAAAGCAACACACAAACTAAAAACAAGGTACTGATCAACTAATTCCCTCCCCCAAACTAAATGAGACATTGTCCCCAATGTCTTAAACAGTAGAAGAAGAGTTTAGAAAATCGTACCTGGTTAGTTGAACTACCGATTAAGATCTATGTCCAGTTTACACTTCTTACCACGATCGTTGTCTGTCCAGTCCAACTTGGAGAGAATGGGATCGAGTTTTGGTTCAAAGGCTATGATTTGGTCAATTAATTCTTCGGCCTTTGTCGCAGTCAGGAAGATATCATGTA
This sequence comes from Zanthoxylum bungeanum, assembly GCA_019454045.1. Lineage (NCBI taxonomy): Eukaryota > Viridiplantae > Streptophyta > Magnoliopsida > Sapindales > Rutaceae > Zanthoxylum > Zanthoxylum bungeanum. Next base: position 40,467 of record SKCR01035252.1, read on the forward strand.
CTGATTTCGTGACGAACTCATGTCTTTTGGCTTCTGCAAGAAATACAAACAGAAAATCGAAGAAATGCTCAATGTTAAGTAACCCAATGGGCTTCCGATGAATATTTAGTGCGCCCATGATGCTACTGTAAACATTTCCTCAAACGTCCCAAGCCCTCCCGGTAACGCAATAAACGCATCTGCAGTATTGATCATTTCATGAATTTGTTCGGGCATTCCAGATACGATGCGTTCATCTCCATTTGTTTGTCCGATTAAGTGTTCGTCCGCCAAAGGTTTTGGAATGATTCCCAAAACATGACCGCCACCATCCTGAACGGCTTTTGAAATGCTTCCCATCAATCCAAGATTGCCACCGCCATATACTAGGTGCATATTTTTGCTCCGCTATGACTCGTCCCAATTCCTTTGCAAGCCTCGATGAATTCTGGTTTATTACCAGAATTGGATCCACAGAAAACACAAATACGCTTGATTCGCTGCTGTGAAGTTGCTTCCATTTTCTCTCTCTTATTTGGATGTGTATTTGGATGTGTCGAAGAGAGAAATGACGAGCTGAATTTATAGAACCTGAAAATGGGTGAGTAATAATTGCACTAGTATCTCTGCCAATGACAATTATAGATGAACGTTAAAATAAATCGTGAAAAGTCAAAAAGTATAAATCTTGTCGGCGAAAATAAAGATAAAAAGAAAAGAAAAGCAAATCAAAGCAATAAATAAGGCAACAGAATTGTGTACGCAATACGCCACTCGTTTGGTATATAAATTCATCAGGATGCGTCTCAAGAATCCATTCCTTACTCAGCCACCACTAATGAATTAGCCATCATCTTTATGATTGCCAAACACCATTCCTTCTGTCTTAAAATGCTTCGTTTGTACTTTTCCCTACAAAAGCAACACTCAAAATTAAAAATTCTACAACATGTATACACAAAATATGAAAACAAAAATACAACAAAATTGCATGTGTTGCCTCCCTGCTAGCGCTAAATTTTTCGTCTTCAGCCAGACGTGACTGAAATCCATCTGTCAATGAGGTTTCAGCGTCATTTTTGATGTCCGATTAACGACAATCCCATGAGCGTTGCTTTTGAAGGGTCTTTTCCAACGGTGAGGTAGCAAAATGAATTTTGTATCATTCAGTGCTTGTGCCACCTTTTTAAACCATTGGAACTCTAATTCCAATATACGATATGTGCCAGTCTTTTAGGTTATAGGAATTCGACCGTATTCCAAAACCAACGACTAAGAATATTTAGTTTAAGAATAGTTTATAATGGTAATACCATCTCAATGTCAGACCAACCAGTGTCCAGTATTACTACATGACTATTCTAAGGTCGATGTCATTCTCAGCATATATATATATATATCAATCTAATATACGAAATGACATTACTAACCGGTGCAAACACACGCGTATAACGCAAGCACACGTATCGTTCAAGTAGTAAAAAATATCGATCCCACGAGGACTTAATTCCTACTGTTGTTATTAATTATTGAATCTATTTATTTACAGGTATCTAATTATATGGAGAATGGAATTGATTGCTTTGATTGGTTGAATGTGGAATTGGTTAATAAAAATAAAATAAACAAAAGAAAAATACTAAGGAAAATAAATAAACAGACTCAAAAGATCTAGGGTCGTGACTCCACACAATACTGTTAAAAGGATGAATTGATTCTCTTATTTATGTGTACTAATTCAGTTTGCTAACCTGGAACACGAAAATATGCAAAAGCCTCTTCCGATGGTCAGACGCAAATACCCAGTATACCCAATTGAACCATATGTCTATGTCAACCACATTACCTGGATTCATTAAGTTTAAGTTCCAATTATGGCTACCCCCGCCCGACAGGTATATTCCTATCCTGTAAGGAAATCTATTAAAGGGTTATCTATCCTCAAGGAAGATCGTGAGCTATTGAATCTAAGGCTGAAACCTAAAATCCATATGTCTAGTTCATTTTAGATTTACCTCATCAATCTTATTAATTGCCAGTTAACAAGACGCATTAAGCTTAAGACTCAATAAACAAACTAAAGAACTACCCATAAAAAGAAAATCAATTATTAAGTGTGTGTATTGTGTTTCATCACTTCCCTAGAATAAAATGCTGGGGGTTGGGATCCACTTTTACTATTTATAATTTAGATATCTCCCTTAATATAATACAGAAATTAAACATGATATTACCGACCAGCCATAAAGGCGGTTTCTTTATTAAGTCAAATTAAGTCCGACCAGCCATAAAGGCGTAATAGTATTGAACTAAACCAGCCATATGGCGGTAATTACCTGTCACCTAAAGACCAACCATATAGGCGGTGCCACATTATGTCAAATAAATAAAACCAGCCATTAAGGCGGTAATCTTTTATATTTTGAATTATAATTTCCATATTATATTTAAGGGAGACTAATGTAAATTAAAATAATAAAAGCTTCACCTTATCTCCAGCAGAAAATTAACTACTAAACATTAAAAAGAAAGGTAGAAGAAGAGAACTACTATTACTGAAAATTAAAATTCATAAATTAAAAATATTTAATATATACAAAACTAGATGCTTCCTATAAAATCAGGGAATAATCCCAATGAGAGCATGAGGAGAAACTGAATCTGGCACCTGGAATTTATAGGCAAATTTTGGGTCAGCGTAGCGACGCTGCAATTGCACTAGCGTCGCGACGCTGCAATTGCACTAGCGTCGCGACGCTGGCAACAGTTACTGGAGTCCACACGGGGTTGACCACGCGGCTGTCCGTACAATAATTGGTGACATGTGTCACGCTCTGGTTGGCTGGCGATGCGGTCCAATAAGAAGGCGACACGTGGCAGCTTGTGATAGGTGGGATTTTCGGTCCAATGGTGGCTTGACACGTGGCAGCACCTGATTCGTCGATAATTCGGTCCAATGGCGAGATGAAACGTGGCAGGCGCTTGGTTTGGTCCAATCAGATGTTGACACGTGGCGTCCGGCGCAAGTTAGCAGAACCGTTGTGATGGTGACACGTGGCACGGCGCACGTTAGCATTATCGGCGCACGTTAGCAAATTTTGACCAATCAGATTTTGACACGTGTCACATGGCGTAAGTTAGCAAGTCCGGCGCATGCTGGGCGTCGCGACGCGCAAGGCTTCAGCGTCGCGACGCCGAAATGACGAAAATGTCCTTTTGTCCAATTTTGTTCATTTTGGCCCCAAATTGTCTCCAATACTTCCCACACTTTATTTTTCTGTAAAATAACACAAAATACATCAAAACGTTCACAAAACTCGAGAAACTATACGAAATATTAGGTCAAATGAGTGGGAAAAAGTGATATAAATACCACTCATCAATTACCATTAATAAGATTGAAATGAAAATGTAGATATTTTATTAATAAATAATAAAATATAATGTACAATATATTATTCAGATTGGCGCTCTAAGCACCAACTCCAAAAAACTCCCACTTCCTTAGTGCCAATCCGGATGGTATCGAAGTCTCATCTCCTCCACATGTTTATCGAATAACTTTAGAGGTAAGACATTTGTAAGCGGGTTTGCTATGTTGTCTTATCCTTGAACCTTTAAGACCACTATGTCTTTTCGTTCAATGATTTCTCTAACAACACGATATTTCATTTCCACGTGTTTAGACTTGGAATGCGCTCTTAGTTCCTTAGCCTGCGTAATGGCTCTGCTATTATCACAGCACAGTGGGATCGAATCCACAATACTAGGCACAATGCCAAGTTCTGTGATAAAATTTCTAATCCAGACAGTTTCTTTAGTGGCTTCCGAAACTGCTATAAATTCGGTCTCATTGGTGGAATCATCAATTGAGCCTTGCTTTGAACATCGCCAACTAACTGTACCGCCATTAAGGGTAAATATGTATCCAGATGTAAACTTTCTATCATTTGGATTTCCTTGGAAGTCGGAGTCTGAATAACCCTTAACTTATAGCTCATCTTCTCCATATATGAGAAACTTATCCTTAGTACCCTTAAGATATTTCAGGATATATTTCACGGCTGTCCAATGATCATTACTCGGATCATATTGATATCGGCTAGTCACACTGACGTCGAAACTGATGTCAGGTATTGTATATAATATAACATACATAATGCTTCCAATACAAGAAGCATATGGTAATTTATACATTCTAACTCTTTCTTCCTCAGTTTGATGCGCCATTTTCTTCGAAAGATGTATGCCATATCAGAAAGGTATATTTACTGCCTTGCAGTTGGTAAAACCGTACATTTCTAACATTTTATCTATGTACATGGATTGCAACAACCCTATAAGTTTCCTTAATCTATCCCGGTAGAGCCTTATACCCAGTATATAGGAAGCTTCACCCATGTCTTTCATGGAGAAGTTCTTGCAAAGGTAGGGTTTCACACTTTACATCAATCTTATATCATTCCCAATGATAAAGATGTCGTCTACATACAAAACAATGAATACTATCATGTTCCTACTAACTTTCTTATAAACAAATGGTTCTTCCTTATTCTTAAGGAATTTAGATAATCTAATTATCTCATCAAAATGACGATTCGAGCTTTGGGATGTCTGCTTAAGTCCATAAATAGACTTCTAGAGCTTACAAATCAAGTTTGAAGTCTCATTGGATAAGAAACCCTCTGGTTGTTCCATATAGATATCCTCCTCATAGAATCCATTTAGGAAAGCGGTTTTCACATCCATCTGTCATATCTCATAGTCATGATATGCTACAATGTCTAAAAGAATCCTAATGGATTTTAGAATGGCTACTGGTGAAAAATTTTCCTTATATATAATCAATCCCATGATGTTGAGTGTAACCTTTCGCTATCAGTCGGACCTTAAAGGTTTCCACCTTTCCATCGGGCCATCGCTTCCTTTTGTAAACCCATTTACAACCAATAGGTTTAATTCCTTCTGGAAATTCAACTAAGTCTCAGACTTGATTGTCATGTATAAAATCCATTTCGAATTTCATGGCTTCCTGTTATTTTCCCGAATTGATATCCAATATCGCCTCTTTATACTATTCGGATATATTTCCTCCAAGAGAAGAACATCAAGGCTCACATCAAACGTTAAAAATAGTCTCTCATGAGGCATTAATATTCTATTCGACTTACGTAGAACCTGTGTCGTAGATCCTTTACCTAATTGGATCTCTGGTTCCATCTCAGGTTCTTTAATGTTGGGATCAAACTCATCAAGTTTAATCTTTTTACAATTCCCACTTTGTCTCAAAAAATATTTTTCAAGAAAAATGGAAAAACAAGCAACAAATACATTTCGTTGCTTAGAATCGTAGAACTGATATCCCAAAGAATTTTCAGGATATCCAACGAACCTATATTTATACCCCATGGACGCTAGTTTATCCCTCTCTAACGTATGCAAAACAATCCCAAATTAGACCCAGCTAACGGTTCAGTTTGGTTCCAAACCAGAACAGAATCGAACGGTTCCCGATTCCACACTTGTGAAACCGGGAACCGGAAAAGAACCGGACGGTTACGATTTAGTTCCAATTATTTTTTTAATTTTAAATTTAATAATAATTTTTTTTTAAAAATAAAAATGAGATTAAAAAATTTATTTAAAATTATTAATTTGAATTTAGATTACATTAAATTAAAAATAAAATAATAGAGCTTGAACTTAAATTTTTAAAAACTTAAGTTGCCTACGTATCATCTAGGGGTGAGAAGAATCAAAACTCATGTATTTCCATTATATTTTTAAGATAGTTCCTCATTATAATTATTTACTCATCAATCAGCATCATTATCTGTGCCTGTTGATTATTCAGCTCCTGTTCCGCTTGCACTTGCAGATGCATTATTAAACAAGTCTTCAAAGTCATAGAATGCTTCTTCTTGTTGCATCAGATCAGCTCAGGTCCAATCATTCACATATGTTGTTGCTTCTAAAGTGCTTGAATGTAATGAAGACCGTCTCACTTCCAAAATATTACCTCATAAGCTGAAGGCTTGTTCAACGACAACAGTAATGGTGGAAACATGTGTTGCAAGCACCTCTTTAGCAATAATTGATAAAACATGATATAAATTTTGATGTCGGTTCCACCAGTCAAGTAATTGAAAATTTTTACGCACTAAACTTTCAGGAGGAAACTCAAAATTGGTAGATAAATAATTAAATAATTCTGGGTTGTTAGTCGTGTTATCCCTATATTTTTTACTCTGTTGTAGGAACCAACGATCACCTACACTAAGTCTTGAATGTATTACGGGTTCGCTACTAGATTGTCCTAATGATTACAAGTTATATCTACTAACATAATCATTAAATCAATCTATTAAATCAATTTTTATTTTATCCATTATTTTTGTAATATTAATTTCATCAGCTATTACTAAATATGTATAGTAAGTTAGTAAGCCATTATTCAAACCTTCTAATTTAAATTTAGGATAAAAAACTGTGGCAATAAGATAAAACAATGGAATATATTTAAAATAAATCAATCATTTTCTCTTCATAACAGCAATAGCCTCAATTAAAACAATATCGTAAACATCAGAACTTTCAACATGCTCATGCTCATATAGAGTACCAACAATATTCAAACATTCAAAGAAAAATAAATTTATTGTAGGATAATAAACTCCACTAAAAATATTTGCAGCATCATTAAAAACATTTAAAAGTTCTAAATTTTTTTCGTAACTATTCCATTGACTAGGCAAATGTGTTATATGTTGAACATGTTGGGAAAAAAAAACTACATAATACATCTTCGTATTGAAAAGCTTCAGTTAAAAGAAAATAAGTTGAATCCCAACGAATTGGAACATTTCGTGAAAATTTTAGCGATTTAACACCATTTAATTTATAAATCTTGGCTCATTCTCTCATAACTTGAGAATATAAACAAATACAATTAAGTGCAATCTTGATAAGATCAATATGATGTTCTAAAAAGTCAGACCATCTTGAACACATAAATAAAGGACATGAAATGTGCTCCCCAAATTTGGTTGGCATATTTGTTTTAAATCTCTAATTGATGCAGTATATGGAGATGCATTGTCAAAACCAACTGTTAAAATTTTACCTAATAAACCATATTCATCAAAAAAATACTTTAATCATTCTATAAATATTTTGTGCAGTATGTTGCTTATCAAAAACTCTAAATGGAATAAATCATTTTTGCATGTTCCATGATGCATCAATCCAATGATAAGTCACACTCATGTATGAGTGTGTTTGTCAATGGTCACTCAAAATATCAGAGCAAATAGAAAGATGAACTTTAATATCTTTAAACATTTCATTTAAAATAATTTTACCATCTTTGTATAATTTAAAATTTTGATGTTTTGTTGTATTTCTAGTCATTTTACAGGTAGCATGATATAAAACATTTCGAACATAATTAGTAAAAGTAAATTTTTCACCAAAACTTAAAGAAAGATGTGTCATACAAGTAAATTTAGCAAATTCTTCTCTATTTTTAACATCAGAATATATAAATAAATCTAAAGAACTCATACCTCTACTAGATGAAGCATACTTGCCCATTTGAGTTTGCATTGTTTCAAGTCCAATTTCAGCGGCATGATGTCTATCCAAGTGCTTGTTCATATTTGTAATACCCCGCCAGAGACAATGTGCTACCAGTAGGAGACAAGATTGACCCATCTCCATAAGCCTCTAAATTTACAGAAAATTCGGCATGATGTATCCTAAAACTGGACAACTTGGATCACAGTCCATCATCCAACGGAATCTAAGAAAACACCAAATAAATAAAAGGACCTCAGGTCCATAAAAAACTCGTAAAAATCATATCATAAGGGCTCCGTGGCCACATCATCTATCAACACTCAATGGCTCTGTGCCCACAACATCATAAGCAATCAAAATATTTACTTAATACATATACAAACAGCGTGCTCAGTAAGAAAAATAAAATATTGATCATAAATCCTAAACCTCTAAAACTCTTCCCATGACACTTGCGAATGTGACTGTCGTTTGGGTGACTCGCGTCTCGAGCATGACTTTCAAAGCTGTCGTGGTTGACCAATCTGAAAGCCAACCTGCAAAACTAGCAAACTGGTTTGGTGTGAGTTTTAAAAACTCAGTAAATAACCAGACTAGTATTACAACAAACAAGTCAAACATATATAACGAACAAACAAATCAAACATATCAGTAGTTTATCAGAATTACTAAATGGTTACCAATTTAGATTTATCAACTTTTATTATCCTTTATACTTTACCATGATAAATTCTCATATATGCCAATTTATTAGCCAAATAATCCAAAGATCACAAAGTATCATCCTGAACATCACAGAACAAGTCATTTTACATCGAATCCATTTCCATCATATGAAATGTGGTGTCAGATTTATTATACTTCATTACGATTAAGTATCTTTGAAATATTATCAAATCGATAAAACAAATATACTTCCTTCAAATCAAAACATACTTTCTTTTATTCGGTTACAAACTATCTTTAATACCAAAATAATATTTCTTTAACCTTCTTTAACCATGATAACCTTACAACAGCTTAACACTTGGGGTTCATTTGCATTCACAATGTTAGGGTTGGTGCTCAGAGCGTCAATTTTCTTATGTATTTCCCTGTAAATACTTATGTAACATTTTATTATGAATAAAATAAATAGTTTCTATTATATAACATCTTTTTTTATATGGTAAAGACGTAAATGACCTTATAATGATTAGTTATGATACTGTTGCAAAACCGTCGCAACTGACATCCTGGTCAAGGTTTACATTACTTGGATTCCAATGGTTTCTCAATGAACCATGAGTCTTGGAGACTCGTATAGACGTGTAGGTGTTTATAGCAGATAAACACTGAATGACTCACCGATGATTCTTAATGGATGGTACACCAACGTCAATAAGAATCTTCTCGGGTTGAGTGAGCATAATGATTCTTTGACTTGAGATACACTGTGGATATATGAGTTATCCTTCATACTTAGATGGCATTCACATCACCGATCTATTTAGATCATACCTTCGTCTGTTCGTTGGGTGTGGACTGATGCTCAGGATATCATGTGTGTATAAAGATAAGATCTGTCAGTTCTGTGTACGGAGCATAGGTGTTCAATATAGAATTAACAATCTGTTAAATCCATGAGCCTGTGGTACACTGTAGAAGTGAGTTCTAAGTGTTATTAAGAGATTGTTAATAGAAACGTCGGCGTGATTATATCTATAGAGATTTGACGTCTATATCTATATCTCTGGAATAATCCGGATACCTGTGAATGAGAGATTATACGTATGCAATGACCTCGACCTGTATGGTTCAGAGAGTTTATCCGTGATCGTCATAATTTATTGGTGGGTAAATTATGGACACAAAATTGGATTTCATGACGGATATGCCTGAACCTATAGAGTCTCACTAAAGAAATATACTCGTAGAGCACTAGGACAACTTTTATGAATAATACTGATTATTTATAAGTCGTTTAGCGGTTAAATGAAAATACATGCAATTGGGATCTTTTGGTCATTTTCAAATTAATGTGTATTTGTATTTAATATTTGATTTTATTAAATACACATTAATTAAATGTCAAATTGTGATTTTTGACATATATCATTAATATATGTATTTTGATTATTTAATGTAAATATATACATATATTTAAGATATTTGTATTTAATTATTTAAATGTTAAATGTTTAAATTAATTAAATTGTAAATATCTTTTGTCATGATTAAAATTAGTAAATGGCCTTATATGATTTGTAACACTTGTTGGTTTTCATTAAATGCTTTAATGATCAAATATCAAAAGTTTAGTAAATCATTTTCCATTTAATTAATTGAAAAAAAAAATCTAGATATTATTTTTCCTCATAGTTTCGGCCAAGAGGAGTAAATACAAAAAGGGTTTTGTTTCATTTTTGTTTTCATGAGTTCAAGTTACCAAAAATATTACAAAGAAAAGTTTGAGAGAAAGTTGAAGAACAAAAGGAAAAACTTAAGCAAAATCTCAAGATTTGTAAGTATTTCTCAACACACTTCCACTTAGAAATTATTTCTATTATTCTTGGCTTCAACTTTTGTTGCTATGATGATGTCTCTATTCTTTTAGTTTGTAATTAAATGGTTGGGAACTTGTTTGAAAGATGTTTGCATGTATGATTAACAAAGTAAGCTTATAATTGGTTATTAAGCTCTCTTTTGATTATTTGATAATCAAGTTTCCATTCTAGAGTTGTTAGGCCACTCATTGATGACCCAAAATTGTTCTTGTGTTGTTTCAAAGTGATGAGACTTGTTTGGTGTTGTGAAGATTGAATTAAAGTGTTGAATTTATTTAATTTGGTGTAATTTGTTCGATTGAAGAATTTGTAAAATTAGGGTTCTTATATCTTTCCAAATTTGGGGTTTTTCATATATGTGTTGAGTAATGGTGTATATATGATGTATATTAAATTTTTTGATGATTGAAGTTCATCTTGACTTGTTTTGAACAAGATCGGACCAAATTACAAATCCTGAAAAATTCTAGGTACAATCAGCAATTATAAAAAAAATTGGAATTTTTGTTGCAACTTGTATTTTGATGTATTGGACATGTATAAATCATTTTGGGATTGATTTGAAATCACTTAAAATTATATTTGACAATTTGAAGACCAAAATGAACAAAATGCAAACTTTGATGGGTCATTCGACAATAATGAAGAAATCTGATTTTTGGGTAAAAAATTCAGTTTTTTGAGTATTGAGTAATTAGAATAAATATGTTTATTTTAACTACCCGAAAAAAATTATTGAAATCGAAAAATTTTGATTTTTCGCGTTCCACTGCGTTTACCCGGATTTGCCCTTGAAAACCCCAACACACACATACCGTAGCACACTTCTCTTATTTACATGCAAGTATAATTTCATAATTCTTACACATATACGTACATAACATACCAATACAACTTAGCAAACATGCTTCATAACCTCTGATATTCACATCGGTTTCAAATCGTCCATTCATTTCATATAAGCATACACGATCCATACATATCACGAGTTCTATCATACACATACATACACTCAGAGATATTTACAAACATCATGCAACCAACCACGAAGCACACATAACAATCGATACGTCAAAGGTTACATCATTCAACAATACATAAATACGGCTGTCTTACACATACAATGCTCGTACGAGACTCATTATTTATTTTAGAATATGTATGAGATGAATTCCATCCGAACGAATTCCTAACCAGCTCAACTACTATACCATGAGAACATCAACCAATCAAATATACATACATGCATGTATATCACGGCACACCAAACACATCGCACGACTTCTCATACACAAGAACATCCATGACAATCACTTCAAGACATCATTAAAATACTCACATACATACATATGTTTCAAACATACGAATATACAAATGCCATAATTTTAACAGTCCTCATAACTTTCATTCACTGATCAAACATTTTTAGTTTCATATTTCCTATCTGGAAACCTTTGATACAGAACTTATTAATTAAACATTTTCATTTAAGAAGTGCTTAGCTTACTCTCATTCCTTATCACACTTAACCATTTCAACCTCTATACAAATAAATCACATGTATAAGTCAATAATAACTTATTCATGTTACATACACTTACATAAACTAATGCCAATAACTCCATTTACCAATTCTGTACATTCAACCTATACATATTTTAACATCATATGCATATTCAAACACACGTTAATATACTTATACATTGACATATTCCTTTACATACATGCATTCATATCATTACAGATTCATACCCTTATGTACATTCATACATACGCATAAACAATAAGCTCATCTAGCATTTCACTTCAAATCAAAGTATTGGCAAAAATCCATACATGTGGCTGTCGATAAACTTACCTACACATGTTTTCGAACTCTGTCTCATAAGTATCTCTAATTATCATCGTATTATCCTAAACACTTCAATCATTTATATATATAACGCAAATCAACAAATTAAGTACTCCTTACATGAGTTAATTACCTGTCTTCATGAGCACTCCAGGTCCTAGTCACATCTGTCAAAATAAATGACGAAATGCCATCAGAACCGCAATTTACGCTATTCTCGACTTAACCACGATAAAATTCCGGATATTTCCGGGACAATCAAATCAAGTCCGATTTCAATGTTTTCAGTTTCAATAATCTTAAAACATCATTACAAAATATTCAAAGCCACCAGTTCACCTAAATTCTTGGTTTACATGTTTTTAGAAAATCTTTCGAAAAAGTTTCTGCAAACGCTACGGAAGGGTCTCAAACCCTCCGAACCTACCCGAATCTATCCAAACATGTTCATAATATCATATATAACTCATAACTATCGTTGAAATCAAAACACATCATTCTACGCAAAAACCCATTTTTGACGGAAACTTGCATATTCTATCGGATCGACCAAACTCGTTCCGTTTTCACTTAGATTCTAGTAAATGTACATATTCAATATACCAATACTCAAAAAATTCAATTTATATCAATACAATACTCTACGAAGCTACTAGAAATATTCGAATATTTAGCGAAAAATTTAAAATTAGCGACTTTTTACAAGGAGGTCATACAGAGATTTCGAGGGAATATACGAACTCCAAACGATCCCACGAACACGCTGGAATCGAAAGAATTTCGATCGGAGCTACTGTTCACCATTAGTCACTATTCACTTAATCTTTCTCCCATGTTTTACGTGCAATCGAGCACGATCAGAAAAATCATCATCGCCATCTTGTAGTATCTTCGAGAGCTTCGATTTGGAGGATGGTTCAACCCCTGAAAATTGCTTCTACGTCCCTCCCATGGGTCTTCAGTGAAATTCATATTTTTGAGCTCTTTTGATGCAAATTTCGAAAAATATTCAACACGAAAGTTGTTCATCTCGGAAAACGAGTTTGATGGTTCAATAATCAGCTCAATCAGAGTTTGTTTCCTAATTTTATAGCCGAAACAAGATACTTTTACGCGTATAATGATATAATCAGTAATCACGTAACCGGTTCTCGAAACCACACGTTTTTCAATGCAACGAAGCTTCACTTAAAAATATTACAACCTATTTTCCAATACATAAAGTCTTATTTCTGAATATCATTCAGTTCCAAATTCTAAACTTCAATTCGGAAGTCTTCTAGAACCGTTCTGAAAAATATTCGGGATATTACAATACTGCCATAGCCGCCAGTAAATTTGTAAGATACACCACAATAGTTGTATATTACTCTTGGACCTTCATTTAAAGTCTCAACTAAATGAAAATGAATTTTGAAAATAACAGAAGATCGAGACTTAACCTCTCTTCTCTGTGTATCGACTCTTGGGTTGGCGCATTGGACATGGTGTTCTCAGATGAGCTTGCCATTTTTTGTTAAAATTGAACAATTACAAATTTAAATCAATATGAAAAATTGAAGATGAGAGAATTGAAAATGAGAAAATTGAGAATTGATGTGTTGAAAAAATGAAGAATGTTCCATATTTATATATTTTTGGACTATTTTGTGATACCTAAATTGCCCATAAAACTAGCCGTTTTATTAATATTATTAAGGGTAATTTAGTAATTAGATTTAAATTTAAATTTTTTATTTTTAGGGCAGGGAGCCGCGGCTACTAGCCGTTGGGCACTACGGTTCTAACCGGAACTGTTCAGTTCCAGTTGGAACCGTAGAATCGTTGAAACCGTCTGGTTCAACTATGGACGAACCCTAATGGAACCGAATAAAACCAGTTTCGATTCCAAAAGCGGAATCAGTTGGAACCAGAATCGATTAGTTCTAACTGGTTTGGTTCCGATTCGATTTCGGTTCTGAATCGAAACCGTGGCCGGGTCTACCCCAAATCTTTAAATATATAAGACTTGCATTTCTATCATGCCATATCTGATATGGGGTCGTAGAAACAGCTTTCGATGGAACTCTGTTAAGTATGTGAGTAGTAGTAAGTAAAACGTAACCGCAAAGGTAATATGAAAGATCTGTATAGCTCATCATAGATCGTACATTACCCAATAAAGTACAATTTCTCCGCTTAGACACACAATTGTGTTGAGGAGTTCCTGGTGGGCTATATTGGGCAAGAATCTCATTCTCCCTTAAATAACTTTTGAGTTGGTCGCTCATGAATTCACCACGTCGATCTAATCGAAGACACTTGATGAATTTCTCGGTTTATTTTTCTACCTCGTATCAAAATATTTTGAATTTTTCAAATGTTTCTGATTTATGTCTCATCAAATAGACATATTCATATCTTCACTAATGATTTTGTAAGTACACCCTCACAATAATGACGGTATTGGGTGACTACGTCAACTCATCACACTATATCTAATGTTTTACCGGAGCGACCTAAGTTCCGACCACTTATACCCTGACAATAATGACAGTATTGAGCATAAGTAATAAGAACTAATTCATCTCCGTATTGACAAGACGGACCATTCAATAATAGTTCAACATTATTAATATTATTACTTAAAAGTAATCACCTAATCATGAGAGATTTATTACAATCAATTCATTAACATGCTTGGGTCAAAATAAAAAATTTTAATTTAAAACATGCAATGCATATCCAATATGACTTATGCATAATTAAAAGTAATCACCTAATCATGAGATATTTATTACAATCAATTCATTAACATGCTTGGGTCAAAATAAAAAATTTTAATTTAAAACATGCAATGCATATCCAATATGACTTATTCATAATTAAATTAAAATTATAGCGACATAGATTCAAATACATGTCAAAAATACAACATGTGTTGTGTGGTTAAAACTTGCACTGATATCATTTTGTTGGGGCAGATGTGAGTAAGCATGGCAATAGGCCGGGCTCAAAGCCCGGCCTGAGCCCGAGAAGTAGTATTTGGGCCCGGGCCCGAGCTGTTACCGGGTCGACTCGGGCCAGGCTTTATCCGACCTGGTTTTTTAATATAAAAAATTATATATATAATTTTTTTAAAGCTCCGGCCCGAATTTTTTTGATCTCGGGCCGGACCGGGCTCGTGCTTTTTTACCATGCATAGATGTGGGATCCCTACGATCGGATATGTGCCCCGAGTAGTGAAACTGGGTCTAACCTATGTATTGTAGGAATTCTCTAAGGTCCCAAGAATCAATTATCAAGCAAGAAACACATGTGAATACACGAAGAAATATGGCGGAAACATACTTACAACGATCGGTTTGGATGCGACGAAGAACAAAACTTTTCTCCCACTCGGTGAAGCTCGGCAGTGGCAGTGGCTCAGCAGTGGACTGCACGGCAGTGGGCTGTGATGCTTCTCCAAGAATCGTCCATGGATGTCTTCAAAGCTCCAAGCTCCAAGTGGTGATTCCATGCTCATGTGTTCAGTCCCCTATCACCTTTGTATGTACTCAAATGGTGTGTTAGCACCTAGGAATTATGCCACAAAATGCCTTAGCTTCTCCTCTTCATTTTCGGTCCAACCAGGGAGAAGGAAGAAGAAGATGACCTTGAGGTCGAGAGAGATGAGAGGAGGGAGAGAGGGTTTCTAAAACCGTGTGTTATTAGCAAGAGAGAGAAGAAATTGCTTTTGTATTTGTTAATTGATTTTCCAAGAAAAACAATTAAACATATTCCATTTTTCAATTTCAAAAAAGTCAAAGGCAATAAAGCCTCAACCACTTACACCACTATTTACATCAATCAATCGATCAAGTGACAATTTGTCACATCACTCAAAGTGACTAATGATTTGACGCTTGATGTGACTTGCGTGCCGCACTCGAATTCGAAATGCGAATGCGCTCGCAAACACGCTCGGGCTCGGGTTCGCTAATTCCAAATTAACGAATTTTCCGTTGCGACGTAATTAAATAATTATGCCTAGCAAATTCACTATTCACGTCGCTAAAGAATTAATTCTAAATTAACTCGTTCGCCCGAATTAAAATCTAATTTCAATTCCGCGTCGAAATCCAATTTCGTATAATATATCCAATATATTATTTTATCGATTAATTCCAAATTAATCGTTCTCTCTCTTTAATTAATATTTTATCCCAGATAAAATATCTCTGTAATTAATCCCAGATTAATTTTCTCTCTCATCTAATTAATCCCATATTAATAAAGTGCTAGTCATACATCATCGGTGAATCTTCGGGATGAGATCCCCGGATATGTTGGCAGTAAATACGGTCGTCGGACTATCCGAACACGTAAGTACCTAGTACTACGTTTGTACCGATTTACAAGACAAGATTGGCTTCTAGCAAAGCGCCATGCCTACCCAATTCTCCAGAAATATCCTTATAGGAATATGTGATCTATATCAGGTCTAGTATACGTAGTATTGCGTATTTCGATCCAGTATCGGATGTCACGTGCTAGGCCTGGGGATGGAATTGTGTCTGCCCCGTACGAAGCACATATCGGATCTCTGGTAACTAGTCTCTATAATCGGATAAACATGACCTAGTCATAATATCCCGATAGCTCGAGCATATAAGAGAACGAGTTTCGTATCCTACGTGACCATCATCTCCACTATTACTGGAGTGATACTTCCATCTCGACATCACACCCAATACACTACGATTCTCAATATACCCAGAAGAGGCGTACACAGAACCTGTTAAAGCCCTGGACGACCAAAACCAAAGTATTTTGATAGTCGCAAGTATTAGCGGTGCAAGTCTCAGGTTAAGACCAAATACACCTACCCTGATTTCGGACTTCCATAGACACATAGTCATACTACCAATGGAATTCTGAGGGGGTCTATCCAGAGCGAATCTGTTTCCCGTACCATCGGTAAAACACAACCTCATATTTCACTTGTATGAGTATCCTATACCCAAATATATGAGAACTATGTCGTTATGCCCTTATAACGCGCACAAGTGTAATACTAGTCTTTTACGCATTATCGGTGTCCATTCTCGATAATACTCTGACTATGGATATTTAATGATTTATCCTTCGTGGACTGATACTGTCTCATATCATTCTCAATCCAGGAACAAATCATAAGGACCTCCTATCATTTATACATCTTGGTGATCTAATCACAAATGATAAGAGAGCAATCTCCTTTGTCACATAGTTAATTTGTACAACAACACCATGATCTGTACAAATAGTGACGTTATGGGTCATAATTGTCCAACATGTATATCAATGATATATGTATTTTTTATTATTTTATAGAATATTTTGTTCCGTTACGAGTCCGTACGAAAAAATGGGACCAAATCGGAGTCTGGAAACTCCGAAACAGAGAATGAAGTTTCATCGCTCATTGGCAGTAGCTGTCGGCGTGTGGCAACACTCGGATTTACGAGTCGCAACGGCCAATCTGCGAATGCTCAGCGTCGTGATGTGCAAGGGTGAGCATCGCGACACCCGAAGCTCTGAGAGGTCAGTGTTGCAACGTTGGAGATCAGTGTGGCGTTGCTTTTCTGTGTAAAATATTGGCAGAAAGTATTTTTGTCTTTAATTCATTTCTAAACACTTCCAATTTCTAAATACATATATGCATTTATTTGAATCAAAACATAACCAAAATAGAAATCTCACAATAAAGTGACTCAAGAACAATTTCAGGTCACTCAAAGGTGGTCAAGTGATTATAGAATGGTAGCCATGGCTCCAAGCTATCATTTAGAGGTTCAAAAACTCTAATTTTATGTTCCATGTCTAACATGAACATTTTGACCCAATTATAAGCATATTGTATTTATACTTCCAAAGCATCTGTGCACAATTAATTAGCCTAATTTCAACAACAAACTATGTTATTATGTATCCAATACATAATTCATCACTATATATCTCATTAATGATAACTCACTAATAAAAACATAGTTTTGGAGATGATCAAACTTACCTAGCAAACTTGATTCCAAGATCCTATCTTCTTCTCATTGTTGAAATATTGTAGAGAACTTCCAAAGCTAGCAAACTTGGTTCCAAGATTCAATCTTCTTCTCCTTGTTGAAATGTTGTAAAGAACTTCCAAAACTTTTCTAAACACTTCTTTTACTTAGGCTAATATCTTTAATTCTTTCTTGTTTTAGTTTTCTCAAGCTTGATTAAAAACTTGATGAAGCTTGTCTTTTATAACAAAACTTGTGTAATTTTTTATTAATAAAAGTTCTGATCAACTTTTATGTGAGCTTAATCCAATTTGTCCAAATATGTATAATTAGGTGTGACTAATCATCTTTATCTACCACTTTGATTTAATCCAATTAAATAAGATAAAGTTTAATTAATGGATTAGTTGTAAAACACCTTTCTCTATATTCTTTTATAAATTTTAAATATGAGGTAGACCTCAATGTTATTATGCTAAATTTTCTAACTATAATTAATATACTTGCACCAATTTAGACATAGATTTTCGTTCTCGAATTATGTTACCTAAATTATGTTATAATAATTTAGATTTAGGCGAGTTTTTTTTTTAGTAGACTTTTAAGTTGTACTATAATTACATTGATTTCAAATTATGTCCTGTAGAAATTTCCAGCTATATTCTAATTGTATGAATTTATTAGACTTGCGAATTTTAATTGGACCATAAAAAGAGTTTTTTCTTATATTTTACAAAAGATCAGGGATTTCAATGTAATTATTCGCAATAAAAAAAAAGTTTTCACGCACACTCAAATAAAAAAAAGAGTGGTGATACACTCACTTAAATTCCGACAAACAAATTTACAAGTTTTTCACTGTGAATCACTGTAGCTACAGTGAGGATATTTGTAAATTTATTTGTGAGAATTTTAGTGAGTGTATTATTTTCCTAAAAAAAAATGCCGCAGTCCCATTCATTATAGACCAAAAACCTGCAACAGTTCAATAGATTGAAGATAAAACTAGATATCGCTTTTTGTTCGGGAAAAAAAATGGCGATGGCAAGTCTTGCAAGAAGAAAGGCATACGTGTTGTCGAAGAATCTCTCGAACTCGTCGAGTGGTAATGTTTTCAAGTATAGTTTCTCGCTTACCAGAGGCTTCGCTTCGGGATCTGACGAGAACGACGTCGTTGTTATCGGAGGTGGACCCGGAGGTTACGTGGCCGCCATCAAAGCGGCCCAGCTTGGACTCAAAACAACGTGCATCGAAAAGCGTGGGGCCCTCGGTGGCACGTGCCTTAACGTTGGATGCATCCCCTCTAAGGTCTGTTTGTTCCTCAATCCTAGGGTGGGTTTGTTTTTTTTCCTTAAGTAATTATTTTTTTGCGTAATTAGTATAATTACGTTTAGAGAGTTGATTAATATGAGTGTGTTTTCATGTTTATAGTTGGATCGATTGATTTTATTGATATGAGTAAAGATTCGATTTTTGTCTTAGTGTGTTAATGATATGGATTGAAATTCGGTTGATTTTTTAAAAACATCTATTAGTTGATTTTGTTTGAATTTTATTGTTTTGCTAATGTTGCTCAAAAGTTCTCAGCTTTGAATTTTATTTACTTGTTCAGCAATTTGCAGTTAATAATAATAATAATAACCGAATTCCTTATGCCAATTGTTGTTTTTTTTTTTTTTAAATTAAAAAATGTTTGAGTTCGAATTATGCTCAGACTTGGCCGGGATTTAGTTTGAAATAAGAAACTAAAAAGGACAAAACAAATGGAGTGGGATAAATGATTAAGTATAGTTATTGCTTCAATTTTTTACTTTGTTATATGTTTTCCAGTATTCTAAAATGCGCTAAGCACTAGTCGAGCGGAAGCCCAACACCTAACGCCTAAGGTGTCGATTCACATTTATTCTATTCATTTTCTTCATGTGAATCTACATAAATAATTTAAATAAATTAATTAATAATTAAAATACAAAATAATCAAATATTTAACTAATATTAAATACTTACCCCCCTCAAAAGTGCTTCAATTTCGTTCACACCTGGATGATCTAGTAGTTAATGAAAGTATTTTTTTTGCCATTTTTTAGCAAGTTAGGTGTATGATATCCATATGTACGCCAACATGAAACTACAAATTAACATAAATATTTAAATGAAATATACTAAATCTTATATGATATGCTAAATAATTAAAATGAATATTTTGTTTTTACTTGGATTAAAAATATTAATAGATATCCGACATGCTTTTGCGGCCGCTTCTCTACCAAAAACATCATCTTTTCTCTTATACGAAGTCAACTCCTCATTTATAACCTTACTTTGCATATCAATGTCATTGGGAAAGAAAGTCTCCACAACCGTAAATACCTCATCCACTACATTCACATTATATTCAATGTTTGTATCCTTATAATAGTAGTAAGGATTTAATAGATAAACGACACAATACAATGTAATATCAAGCCGACCTTCGAATTTGCTATCAATAATCTCCAAGATTGGCCGATAATTATTCTCAATATTATTCAATGTCTCATTTATCTATTCCTTTGCATTCTTAGCTGTCCATATACAAAGCTCATGGATGGATTTCTATCCTCATCAACTAGTCGAAACACCCTCACCAAAGGTGCAAATACCTTCAAACATTGAGTCACATCATTCCAAAAAGAAACATTCATCACCTTGGCAAATGTCGTTTTCCCCTTAGCTTCTTTTGACCATATTCGCTCATCCCATTCTGTACTAACAAACATGGTTCACAAACTTTACAAACATGGTTCACAAACTTTACTTTTTCTCCATCAAACTTAGTAAAATTAAGAAAGCTGAGGCAAACCTAGTTACTCTCGGCCTCACTATGTCCATCTGTTTTGTAAATGACATCATCATGGACAAAATCTTGTGATGGACATACACAAAAATGGTGAAAGCCTTGACACTATCAATGTTTTTTTGTACCTCGGTAATTTCCTAATACTTTCAAGCATGAGGTTTATGGTTTGAGTAGCACATGAACACCAAAAAATATTTGGCATCTTCGCCTTCAACAACTTTGCTGCGGTCATATTGTTCGAGGCATTGTCGGTTACACTTATACCATATTTTCCTCTCCAATTTGTTCAATACCCTTTGCTTTTTAATTGTCCTTCCAAAAAATCGTTCGATTTCACTTTTTAATTTATTTTTTAATTTCTCACTATCTTTTTAAAGTTTTAATTGATGATTTTATATGAAAAAGAAAACAATTATATTAAAAAATATTTAAAAAGTGAAATCATATTTTGATTTAAATTAATTATTACGGGATAATTAAACTCTTAAATTGTTTAGTAAGTTTTAATCTTAATGAATGATTTTTAGTAATTTTTGGAGAATTTTGAGAGATAATATAAATTATTTATTTATTTTTCATTTTCAATCATGTAAAATATCAACTTTATCCTTCTCGATTAATCCCCGATTATTTCTGGATAATCGTAAATGGCTCTTAGAATGATTTACTGGTGATTTTCCGATAAAACTGCTCAGCTTTTTTCTGCCATCATAGGTTATTACACAGTTTGCTACCATTTATTGCTTTATAGGGAATCCCATTGTTATATTTTAAATGAGTGCATTCAATAACTTTTGCTCATTAAAATATATTTTCCTGTATTCATTTTTATATTAAATGTTCAGGCGCTTCTTCATTCTTCGCACATGTACCATGAAGCCAAGCATTCTTTTGCCAACCAAGGTGCAAAAGTTTTCTTCTGTTGAGGTTGATTTACCTGCCATGATGGCCCAAAAAGATAAGCTGTGGCTAATCTTACACGAGGTATTGAAGGTCTATTCAAGAACAAATTAACATATGTTAAAGGATATGGCAAGTTTATCTCCCCGTCGGAGGTTTCTGTGGACACCGTTGATGGTGGAAACACTGTCGTGAAAGGCAAGAATATCATAATTGCTAGTACTGGTTCTGATGTCAAGTCTCTACCGGGGATCACCATTGATGAAAAAAGAATTGTATCATCCACTGGAGCTTTAGCATTGACTGAAATTCCTAAGAAACTTGTGGTCATTGGGGCAGGCTATATTGGGCTGGAGATGGGCTCAGTTTGGTGCAGACTCGGTTCAGAGGTCACTGTTGTTGAATTTGCTGCTAAGTGAGGCTTTGAAGGAAGCTGCTATGGCCACTCACGACAAACCCATTCATATATAAGAAGAGGGAGGGGGTATTACTTTGTTTTTATTTTATTTTTTTATTTTTGGGTTTTGTTTCTGATATCTTTACCCAAGACCTTTCTTCCTCCCAATTCAGGACGATTGAATTAAGTAAAAGCCAGCCTTGTCCAGATACTGATTTGAGCTCTTCTTCTTGTAAACATCTAACTCTTCCTTATTTAAAGCTAACCCTAGAAATACGACATTATCTAAATGCTAAAATTCAATCTAAAGTGATGAGAGACCCCCAGTGAATCCATGCAAACCAGGAGAATCCAGGCAATGAAAATAAAGGATCTTCACTCAGTTTTAGTCACTACGGTTGCTAAATCTAAAAGAAATCAATTTCCTCTTGGGAACTCCTCTATTACCCACAAAGCATCTATCTTCTTATCACCATCATTACTACCATTTTGCACACCCAGTTTCCTTCCAGCTCTTCCAAAATAAAAACAACACGTGTTAAAAACAACAAATATCAATCAAATTATATCCATTAAAGCCTAGATTGGACTTGTCCTGTTTAAAGTGGAGAAATTCTCCAGTTTGGCGCAGATTGGAGATGCCTTTGCGCCAAATTGGTGTTGTGCTTTCTATTTTTATTTATTGTTTTTTATCTTTAAATTTTTAATATATATTGTTCACGACTGATTTTGGTCTCAGGGGCGGTAAGGGAATATCGCTTCCAGGACAAATTCTCCTTCAATAGTGAATTTGTTTGGTTATGGGAAACCAAAAGCAAACTTCAGCAAAAGGAAAATAACACACGGATCGACACAGAGTATTAACGTGGTTCGGCGGATTGAATCCAACCTACTTCCACGGGCACAAAACAGATGAGTGTTTTATTACTCAAATGTGCTCGGCCGACCTGTTTTGTGGCCGGTCAGTGTTGAAACCAAGCAGCTTGTGCGAGTGTAGTGTTTACAAGATAATTCTTTAACTTTTCCTTTGTGATCTCTCTAGTAACTGATTTTTTCTCTCTTGTTAATGTTTGTTTTTTCAAGTGCTAGCCCTTACAAATGAGTTACCCCCCTTTTATACTAGCATAGAGGCAGTGACATCCCCCTCTTGATAATATCTCCCATGTGAACTCATTAATGAGATTCCTTCCCCCAAGGCATTTAGGCCGAAAATATCTTGCTCCATTTATAATTGTGTCTTGTCACCTTATCTTGTAATGATAACATCTTATCCTGTAATAATCGCTGGGTCCCATCGCCTTATCCCGTAAGGGTGAGGCGGTGGGAAATATCTCATTACCGGGTCGGCCTCCTAGAGGTCAGCCAGCATGACCCTCCGATCCAAGAATGCTGCCACCGATCTGATAATGTCCGACCCGCCGTGCTGAAATGGTCGGTTATGACTGTTAGCACGTTTCATGTTACCTGGTCGGGTCGGTCCGTTCAACAAGAAGTCATCCCTTGCTGAAAATGGCATTGTTCCTGAAGGAAATACCTCTTTCTACCCCTGTCATACCGTTTAAACACTGTAATGCCTGAAAACACCATCAACATCTGTCCCCTAATTCTCGGTTCCAACGAGTGTGTGAGTTGGTGCCGGGAACTATCATAAGTATGGTGTGGCCGAAAGAACCGGTGGCTGACTTTTGAAGTTTTCACCAGGAAGAGAAACATATTGGCCTGAATCTATCTCGTCCTTGATACAATTTTGATGCTCGGCTTGATCTCTTTCCAGCCCAAGTGAAATCTCTCTACTACCCCTCTGTAAACCGTTCCTCGAGACGCGCAACCGTCACGTCCCCTTAAATGCCTATCAAATCATTCTTAGGGTTTGATCTGAACCCGACACCTGTCAAGCATCCACCGCTTTCCCGCCAAAAAATCAGCGAAAATCGACAGTTCGTAGCCAACTCAAGAGACGCGCAACCCCAGTCGTTCATTCAATCT
This sequence comes from Zanthoxylum bungeanum, assembly GCA_019454045.1. Classification (NCBI taxonomy): domain Eukaryota; kingdom Viridiplantae; phylum Streptophyta; class Magnoliopsida; order Sapindales; family Rutaceae; genus Zanthoxylum; species Zanthoxylum bungeanum. The sequence goes on from SKCR01035252.1 coordinate 64,546, forward strand.
CTGGAAGACCTTCCCCGATTCCAACATATGGCGCATATCCGATGATCTTGCTCAATCCAACGACCCCAAATGCAGCGATCCGACTATAAGAAGGTGAAGCGAATACTTCCCATATCTTTCACGAAAACTCTACCTACCTCAACCTTTCAAGAAATCTCCTTCCTCCCAACTGTAACTAGCAAAACCAGTACAACCCAGCCGAACAGAAGAAACTTCAAGCCTTCCGAGAAGAATCAAGTAAGTCTCTGCTTTTTCTTTTCTTCTCCTCCCTTTTTGTTTATTGTTGTATGTGATGAAGCATGTTTGTATTTTGGAAATTTTGTTGTGCATAGGTGTTCGGTAAGATGATTGGTGATAAGTTAGGTTGATCTTGGGTTGTTTTCGGGCTTGTGTTTGGCTTGTTGTTACTAGGAAGAGACTTGTGGTCTGTGGATATGGATAGGGCACATAGAGACTTTAGGGTTAGCTTCCTGGAAAATTAAAATAACCGATAAGGTCCCGGTAACTTATATTGACTGACCTTTTCACCAATCTCGGCTGTCATGGATGTCTGAAGTTGAATTTTCCTCGGCAACCCCAACAAAACCTTCAACCCCTCGGGCTGAAGAGCTTTCCTCAAGCTCGGGGGCGCCCTACATAGAGGACCCTGACACTACCCCCACTCCTTCTGAAATTGATGAAGGCACTTATCGTCGAAGAATTCCACGAAAGGACCTGGAGCCCGGTGAACTTAAATGCACGGCTCTGGATATGAACCGCCCCTCCAAGATAACAGAAGGTGACCTAGACTTGCTCCGCCAACGATCTGATATTTCAATAAACGTTGCCCTCGAAGTCTCTCGCCCATGCGATTGCGCCAGCCAACCTGATGAGGACTCGGTTGCCCTTCTCCCAGCCTTGTTCGAGTGTGGACTCAGGCTACCCGTTCAGCCCTACTTTGGCTAGATGTTGGCCGAAATGGAGATCGCGCCCTATCAGCTGAGCTTAAACAGCTGAAGAATTCTAGCCGGCCTATATGTAATCTGGCATCGGGCTGGGCTCGGTGAGCCGACTCTGGAAGAAGTGAAGAGGCTGTATAGGCTGAAGGCCAACCCAAAAGCTCACCACGGTTGGTATTACCTCTCCGCTTACGCCGAGTCATCTAACATTGTCCAGAAGCTTCCTGACTCTAACAAGAACTTCAAAGATCTGTGGTTCTGGGTCACTGGAGATTGGGGCCGGACTCTGATAACCCCTGAGGAGGAGGAAAAAATACCCGACATCTTTAGGGCGGGAGGTTAGAAACCTAATCCTTAATGCTTTACCTCTCCATTTCTTATGATAGAATTCTAACTTCTTGATCATTCTCAGCCTGTTGGAGGGATGCCCCCAAGGTTTCCCATCGGGTCCGTGAGCGGATTCGGCACGCTCGACGGTATGCCGACCATTAGAAGAATTGGTCAATGATGCGGCCTTTGTTGAGCAGGGCCTGGTCCGGGCCGCTCCCCCGAAGGTCCCGGGGCGAATAGGTAGGTTCTTATTGACCTCCCAACTAACCCATTTGCTTGCCAGGTATAATGATGATTTTAAACTATTCAAATTCTGATCTGACCACGTTACTGCTTTTGCCTTTTGTAGGAATGTCAAAAAGACCGAAGTTCCTTGAACAATTGGCTGGTGCGACAAAGAAAACCGGCCAATCTGGAGTCCGACCTTATCGGAAACGACCTACAGCCGTGGAAATGGATCCGCCGACCACTCAAAGTGTGGCTCCCGCTTCCAGGGCATCGCCAACGACCAGAGCCCGACCTGGCAGCCCCCCAAAGCCTTCAAGAAAAAAAAGACGCTTGATCGGGGTAGAGGAAGCCGCGCTTGTTCAGGAGATTGAGGATGAACAGACCCCAAGCAGAAAACAAACTGCTGAGAAATAAAAGAAAATGCCAGAGGGTTCCCATAGGAAATGGAAGGGCGTCGTGATACTTGGTGTTGAGGACCTCAGCTAGGATATAAGAGAGGCCAATTCCCATCTCGTGCCGACGATCAATGAATTGGCTGAAGCAGTCCCTCCGGCAAAGATTCCGAAATACGAAGATCTTTCCCCTGAGGATGTGATCTCTGTATTAGGCTCCTAAATGGCCAAGGTAACGATCTTTACCCCATTTCCATTCTGAGTTCGAAACTTAATCTGATTTTTAACTTTCTGCTTCCTTTTGGCAGGCAAACTATCTGATGGCCAATAATAAAGATCTTTTTTCTGAGCCTTCTATCTGAAGGAGGGCAAGCCCAGAGGCTTCAGAGCAAGATTACCGAGATGGAGACCGAGCTAAGTAGAAAAGACGAGGAGATAAAAAGCATGGAGTTGGCCGCAGCTGAAGCTCGCTCGACTGCTAAGTCTTTCAGGTCCGCCGCCTCTCTGGAAAGGAAAAATGCTGAGGCCGCCAAGAAGGACTTGGAGACTGCCCAAGCTGACAACAGGGTCTTGCGAGTGGAAGTATGCAGTCTTGAGTCCAAGCTGAGGGCTAAGGACGAGGAACTCAAAAAGAAGGAGGTCGAGCTAGAGGACGAGCATGATGTAATTAGACTTGAAGGAGTGGGGGACTGTGCTGAGGTTATCTCGATGGTGCTGCCCAATCTGGATATGGGGCCAATCCACGCTGCCATCAGATTTTGCTAGGGAGAGATCTCTCAGGGAGAACTTCAGAAATGATTACCTCTTCTCCCGAAGAAGTAATGGATCCCGATCATATTTCTGTCATCTCGGTGCCTCCAGCGCCTGGTGAAAATCGACCCAAGGCTCCTGCTCCTGCCCCTGCCCCTGCCCCTGAGGCTACCATCGTCGAGGCCTCTCAAGCTACTCAAGTGGAAGCTACTGTCCCTCCTCCTGAGGCCGAGCCTATTGAAGAATAACCTGATGCCCCTGCGCGAGCTGATTAACGGGGGGTAACCGGAATGAGGCCCCGTGTAAGTTTGAACAAAATACACTTGTTTCGTAGTAACTATTTACAACTACCTTCTTGTCAACATATGTTTTTATTGCATTTCTTGCCTTTCTTAGATTGCTCTAAGTGTATCCTTGCAGATGACCATTCGAGGTCTGATCGATCGAAAAGACTGACTCGGTGGGACGTAACTCGACCCCGAGCTGAGAGAAACATTTGGTCTCGGCGGAACGAATCCAGCCCCGAGCTGAATAACCATGCGGCCTCGGCGGAATGAAATCCAGCCCCTAGCCGAATAATTATGCGGCCTCGGCGGAATGAAATCCAGCCCCGATCCGAATAACTATACGGGCTCGGCGGAATAAAATCCAGCCCCGAGCCGAATAATAATCATACGGCCTTGGCAGAATGAAATCAACCTTCGAGGCTTTGCTAATTCTGGCGCGGGCGTCCCTTTGGCAGACCAGCGGAAAATAAAACAGAAATTAAGAACAAAGTAAAACAGGTAAAATATGGGGGTGACTTAGCACATACCCCAAAACAAAAAAAAACTTTGTAAGTGTAAATAACAACTCAGATCCCTGAGACATCGTCCTGCCCGAGGTCTCCAAAACATAATTCTGAATCTTACAATTCAGTGTCCCGGCAAGCTGAGATATGGATCAAAGAGCGTCATAGACTGTAAGGGCACATTCCTCTTTATGCTAGGCTGCTATGGAGCCTCCATATAGTATGAGAGTTCCTCCTTATGCTGGGCAACGCTGGAGCCTGCATACGTCACGAGGGCACAACCCTCCCCGTGCTATGCTTCTCTTGGATCTGAGTGGTTAAGCCAAACCTACGGGAACACACTCCCTGCAGGCGCCTCCCCCAAACCGGTTAAACAGATTACTTCACAGGGGCACTCCCTCCCCGCGATCGTCATCCCGAAGTAACATTGCTGACTCGATTAGACAGATTGCTTCACAGGGGCACTCTCTCCCCGCGGTCGTCATCCCGGAGTAACATTGCTGACTCGGTTAGACAGATTGCTTCACGGGGCACTCCTTCCCCGCGGTCGTCATCCCGAGGTGATATTTCTGACTCGGTTAGACAGATTGCTTCACGGGGGCACTCCCTCCCCGCGGTCGTCATCCCGGGGTGATACACAAAAATGCAAGTCATGAGGTAGTTACGCTCCAGCTTCGGGAGTTTGATACTGCCACGAAGGGTTCACGTGCTCCCTCATGCACTTCATTTCTTGAAGCATTTTTGGCTCCATTTTAAAATGACAGGAGCCGGGTCGACGTACTTCCACCCGGGGGTTTGATAATGACATCAGTATTTGGCGTACCACAGGTTTGGTGCCTTCCCTGGTCTCAAATTGTTCCTTCGTATCGAGTATGTCCCCATAATATTAAACAAAGCTTTTTCTTTTAAAAAATAGACAAGTTCCTTAATCCAAAAGAGAAAGTTTCATTTATATTCGTGGGACCTACCGCCCTCCTTACAACTCTCCGTGGGCCAATTTGAGAGAGGCTTTACAATCAAATTATTCTTGGATTTTCACTGCTCGGGAACGAGGCTGACTGGAAATATTTCCTCAGCATCTCGGTATTCCAGGGCTTCTTCAACCGAGTGCTGTCCAGTTGTTCCAGAAGATAGGCACCCGGCCTCACAATCTCTACGACCTTATATGGCCCTTCCCATTTGGCGCCCAATGAACCCTCCTCTAGCCTTCGGGTGTTCAAAGTAACTCTTCTCAACACAAGGTCGCCCGGAAGGAAGGACCAGGTCCAGACCTTTTTGTTATAGAAACGGGCCATTCTCTGCTGATAGATGGCTTCCTTCATAACCGACTTCTCCCCTTTTTCTTCGATCAAATCGAGGTGATTTCTGATGAGCTCTTCATTTTTCTCGTCCTCAAAATGCCGTACTCTTTGGGTAGTCATCCCAATTTCTGCTGGAATAACCGCTTCACACCCGTAGGATAAGGAAAATGGAGTTTCTCCGGTGGAATCCTTGTGGGTTGTCCGGTGTGCCTACAATACCTCTGGAAGCTCCGCGACCCATAATTCCTTGCAAGCTCCGAGCCGGGCCTTAAGGTTCGCCTTGATAATTTTATTAGTTGCCTTGACCTGCCCATTATACTTGGGATGGCCGGGTGAAGTGAATCTTAAGGAGATTTGGAGATCTTCACAGAGCTTTCTGAAGCCTCTATTGTCAAACTGTTTCCCATTATCTGTGATAATGGCCCGAGGAATCCCGAACCTACAAATGATATTCTTCCTCAAAAACTCGGTTGCTCTTTTTTCAGTAATTGCGGACAGAGGCTCAGCTTCCACCCACTTGGTGAAGTAATCAATGGCCACAATGACATACTTTGTCTACCCACGCCCTTTTGGCAATGGCCTGATGATATCAAGGCCCCACTGTGCGAATGGCCATGGGTTGGATAATGTAGTCAGTTGTTCTGCAAGCTGGTGGTGGATATCAGAATTCTTCTGGCATCCTTCACATTTCTGGGCTACCCTCATCCCGTCCTGATGCATAGTTGGCCAGTAAAAACTTTTCCTTAAAGCTTTGAAGGCAATTGATTGTCCCCCGGCATGGCTCCAACAAATTCCTGCATGGATCTCTTGGAGCACATAATATGCCTCGTGTTCCACTAGGCATCTCAGGAGCGATACCGCGTAGCCCCTCCGATATAACACTCCCTCAATCAAGGAAAACTTGCTGCTTTTATATTTTAACTTCCGGGTCTCTTTCTTCTCCTTTGGTACTTCCCCAGTTTCCAAGTACCTTCTAATTGGCTGCATCCATGAAGACTCATTTTCCATACCTAGTTCCATTACCCCGAGGTCTCCCACACTTTTTACTTGGAGGAAAACCAGATGGATCGTTCTGGGCTTTTCTGATCTGATCGATGACGCGAGCCGTGCTAGAGAGTCCGCTGGATAATTATTCTCCCAACCGACTGTTAGACAATTATGACCCATAGCGTCACTATTTGTAAAAGACATTGTGGTTTTTGTACAAATTAACTATATAGCAATGGAAATTACATTTTATCATTTTGTAATTTGATTGCTTAAATATATAAATGATAAAAGTCCTTATGATTAGTTCCGGATTATAAGATATGAGACAGTATCAATCCATAACGGTTTAATCATTAAATATCTCTGGTTGTAGTATTATCGAGACTGGACATCGATAATGCGTAATAGACTAGTATTGCACTTGTGTGTGTTATGGAAGCGTAACGGCATAGTTCTCATATATTTAAGTATTGGATACTTATGCAAGTGTGATATGAGGTTGTGTTTACCGATGGTACGGAAACAGCTTCGCTCTGATAGGCCCCGCGGAATCCCATTGGTAGTATGACTATGTGTCTATGAGAATCCGCATCAGGGTAGGTGTATTTGGTCTTAACCTGAGACTTGCATCGCTAGTACTTGCGACAACGCTTTGGTTTTGGTCGTCCAGGACTTTAACAGGTTCTGTGTACGCTTCTTCTGGGTTTATTGAGAATCGTAGTGTATTGGGTGTGATATCAAGATGGAAATATCACTTCAGTCATATGGAGATGATGATCACGCAGGGATACAGAACTGGTACTCTAAATTGTTGCAACCATCGGGATAATATGACATGGTCATGATTATCCGATTAAAGAGACTAGTTGCTTGTAATCCGATATTTGCTTCGTACGTGGCAGGCACTATTTCAGCCCCAGGCCTTGCATGTGACATCCGATACTGGATCGCAATACGCAATACTACGTATACTACGCCTGACAAAGATTATATATTCCATTAAGAATATTTCTGGAGAATTGGGTAGGCACGGTGCTTTGCTAGAAGCCAACCATGTCTCGTAAATCGATAAAAATGTAGTACGAGGTACGTACGTGTTCAGATAGTCCGACGACCGGATTTACTGCCAACATATCCAGGGATCTCTTGGGTTGCTTCCCGAAGATTCACCGATGACGTATGATTCGAGCATAATTAATCTAGGATTAATTGCGAAGAGATTTTATCTGGGATAAAATACTATTTGAAGAGAGAGAATGATTAATTTGGAATTAATAGATAAAATAATTATACGGGCCAAATTTGGGCCCAATGGCATAACTGTCATTCTATATTTGGGCCAATCAAGAAACCAAAGCCCCGAAGCCCACCATTAGATCTAGTTGGAGAAATCAGCTTTGGACCGAAAGGCCATACCAGCCCAGAGCCCACCATCACAAATTTAACAGTTCAGGAAGGTCAACAGATTCATGAGTAATTAGATTGGGAAAACGCCTTCAGTAATGAAATCCATTAAATCGGCAGTTACAATCATAAACCCTGTTATTAACACATCCAACGGGTAAAAGAGATTTAAATGACCCCTCGTAAGGAGGGCCTATAAAAGAGAAGAGCCAAGGCATAAAGGGGAGGAGGAAACAACACTACTCGGGGTCATCAGAGAAATCATAATACACTGCCCTCACGGCAAACAAAAGATGATTGAGGTAACTTCAAGCCTAATTATCCGTATAACCGACTTATTCACATTATTAACTTGAGCGTCGGAGTACCCCCGACACCCACCACACTGGTGGGCAGTATACTCCCGCTCACTCTTCCTTTGTCTTGCAGGATCGCTAGTGCCCCCAATCAATAAATTCTCAATTGTTAGCCTCGGGCAAAAATCAGCGTCTACAGTTTGGCGCCCACCGTGGGGCCCTAGTGGTTCATATCATACAAAGAGCTCTCCATCTACGATCCTTTCATCTATACTCATGTGGAATCACGTAACGAGTATCCTCCAAATATAATCACAAAGATCGGAACACATCTCTTTAACCTCCCCAAAGGCCTGAGGCTACAGGTCACGCTAATAGTCATATCATTTGATCCAACCCAAAAAAAAAAAAAAACATTCACCAATGTGGCAAGCGAAAATCCACCGACAATTGACCACCCAGTTAATCGCCAAAAGAGCTACCATACTTCACTAACTGACCGATTACAAGTCATCTCTTTCGTGCGAAGGAAAATGCAGAAGTTCAAATGAGCAATTCCCTCCAGTCAACCTAGGGTCAGATTACCAACTACGTGGAAGGATTACCATAAGCACCAATGACGTAGAATGATGGCCATATTCTCCATACGACGTGGAAAAATCGATGTCAACTCTAAAGTACTTACGAATGAATGTCATCTACACCATATTGTATGGAGGGATCGTCATCTCTCATATGACATGGGAGGAATGTCGCCCCTTTCAGGTGACTGAAAGAATCTCCATCTCCTCCGTATGGCATGCATGGATTGCCTTTAGCTCCATAATACGTGATTGGGAACAAGTACTTGGCATGAAGATGGCGTCACGGTCGACAATACCCGAATGAAGTTGGCGTGGATATCCCAATTGACGTTACCAGGTATGTCTTGCACTTTTTAAGAATGTCTTAATCGACATCAGCAAGGCATGAGACTTGCAATAGATGTCATAGTTGGTACCACCATTTATAGTATGAGACTTGCTATGGTGTCCCAGTCGACACTACAATTTACAACCTGATAATTGATAAAGAAATCACAGTCGACATTTACAATGAGGCATAGGACTTGTTAGGGATGTCTCACTCGACATCAGTGTATTAGAGGAAGTCCCAATTGATAATACTATATACAACTAGCCACAATCGTCACTATATAATAGTTTGGCATTTATCAAAGATTAATCGTCACTATATAATAGTTTGGCATTTATCAAAGATTTCATTCGACACTCCATGTATGAGTCTGACACTTGTTTAAATTCCCATTCGATATGAGATAAAAGAAGACTTAGTTTGATTGAGATACCATTATATAAAACATAGCCCAATTACCTATATGACAGTATAGATTGCCAATAACTTCAAACTAGATGGGATGATTCTTACCTCATTCAGTTGACATAAAAGGATAGTCATTTTCTCCATACGACAAGGTGGTCATCGACTCCTTGCTACATCCAAATATTGGCATTTTCTCCAAACGACGAAAACCATTGTTATTCCTCCGGACGATATATATGGTTTACCATCCCCTTCAAACGACAAGGATGAAGTGATATCTTCCTCAGACTACATTGATAGAATGTCGTATGTTCCATAAGATGTGGAAGGGTGTTATCTCTTCCATGCAACCAGAGTGAAGGGATTGTATTGTTCCCATGATGACATGAAAAGTTCTTGTAGACTGAATGGAGAACTTTTTAAACCTCCACCAGATCCATTCGATCGTAGACTCGTGGATTCTCATCGAATCCAGTAGAATGGACTCACTGACCTCCATTTTGTTCAGAAGATAATAGCTTCAAGGAAATTCCACGTGTCCAGTTTACCATGGTTCTATTGACCTTCACCAGGTCTTTGGGTGGCGTGGGACGATTCCTATTACATGCCCGTGATGTGATGTCTCCACTCGACCAAAACTCAAGCCAGACCTTCCCATGCAACCAATGAGACCATAAGAGTCAACTAGAAAGCAAAGCCTAACTATTGATGTCGGCTCAAAATCCACAAAAAACCATGGGGAGCCAGCCTCGGCAAAAAAATAATCTCTATAACACATGGCCCATTTCACCCAGCCCATCACTAGCCAAAAACAAAATAAAACTCAGCCTAAAACCCCACATTGCTTATTTTAAGGCCTCAGCTCTTCAAACACAGTCCACACATAACTAAAACACCCAAGCCTAACTCGATCAAAAACATGTAGGCTCCAAAAGACTGCAAGCTATTTACAACTAAAGTCATTCCATACTTAAAAAAAATCCTTCATCAAGCCACACTATGTGCAAAGAAGAATTAGCCTCAACGTGCCAACTGAAGCAGCCCCACTCGTGGAAACCCCATACGCTCAGCTGTCGCAAACAGGGTCGTGTGGAAGAGATTGCCAACATAACACACGACAGAGCTGAACTCCAAGAAAGAAACCCCCCAGCCCTCTGGCCTTAGGCTACAGGTTGATCGAGATCATTCAAAATTCTAAGCTCGTGAATTAAATGGGTTTCCAGGATTTCTTCATGTTAGTCAATTTATAGTTGAATGGTCTTGGTTATTGACGAGTCGACCTTGCGAAGAATCGAAGTTATATGGGCTGGTTAAGGTAGTGCCGTCAGTGTTGTCGTTAAGGTGGTGTGAGCCGACTGACATATTGCTGGCCACTCCTTGCGCGTGATGCTTAAAATCAAAAGAAGGACTAAAACCATTCACACATGTGTTTGATTAAAATCCTAAACGACGCGGCCTTCATCCGTTCAAAAGGCAGTATTCAGCCTAGTCGACATAAAAAGCCATATCACATAGCATTCCATCTTATGGCTTCGGCTTCGGCGTATCGTCATGGGAGTTATGGTCTCCTTTCCTACTCACTCGATTCGCAATGGGGATGTGGGAGTTATGGATCTTGAGCAGTTATGATTATTGAGCTGTGGATCTTAGTTTTGGTGCGTCCCTTGAGCCGAACCTCTGATAGAGTCCAAGCTCTCCAAACATATTATCAACAGCAGTAGCCCGACATTCTCTCGAGCACTTGGTAGGCTCTATTTGGTTCTGCATGTGAAAGTCAAAAGCTAAATTTCTTACCCCCATTACGCCTGATAAAACATAAAAAATTACATCGCTTCTTGTTACATCTTTCGACATCACTTCGTTCATTAATAAGAATTCAGTAGTCTCTCTGAGAACACATACGACCACATATGGCAGTTCAACATCGCCTTCATTTGGTCTTTGCAATATTATTAGTCGTGGCATTTGCAGTATCAGTAACCGGCATCATTTCGGTGATTAGATTAGTAGTTGGGTACGACAAGATGAGAACAACGTGGGTTACTGATAGCGACGGGAAAATGTGGCACATCTCCTGGAGTTTATCTTCTGATGGAACAACATCATCATACCGCTATTTGCTTCACAAATCTGTCGTATGTATGTGGTCTTGGACAAATCAGCTGGTCAAACTTAACCTTGCAGCACGTAGCAAAATTAAACTATGACATGTTGATACTGCTAGGAGACTTATACCGATTTTGATCAAACTGTTTGAGTTTCATTTGGTCGCATGGTTGAGCCATAGACCTTGGATGGTGATTTAAGGAAATCACGGGATCGAAAAGCTACTTATAAACCATAATAAAAAATTTCGCATCCTATAATGCAAGATGCAGGATCCCCTTTTCAAATCTCTAATTTTCATTCGACGTCGCAGGCTCATGCCTGGTTGGGTTTGCTGAAGGTGGCTGTAAGACTTTGTGATTATTTTGAGCCTATCAATTAAGAAAAGAAGCCAATTTTACGTAAACACATGACACTTGGAGGATTGCGTGCTCGAGATACCCTTCAATCTCCATCAAACTCTAGATGGCTGTTGAGGAAATAATCACCCGACAAAAGAAACCTCCAAAATGTTAAAAAGTTAAAATAAAGTGAGACCAATGCTGAAAAAGTTGAATTAAATAAAGAGCTTACTGCCTACAGTATAAATAAAGCCACACAAAGTGAACAAGATGAATGGTCCCAACGTGCCTAAATAAAGTAGTCCGCTCGACAAAGCCATTATATCTTCCTCGACTCATCAAGTCCAGTCGACCGGGGACATTCCCCATAGACTCATTTCGAGTCAACTTGTAGACATGGAATACACATGTCGTATGACTTATATCTTCCTGGACTCATCAAGTCCAGTCGACCGGGGACATTCCCCATAGACTCATTTCGAGTCAACTTGTAGACATGGAATACACATGTCGTATGACTTATATCTTCCTGGACTCATCAAGTCCAGTCGACCGGCGACATTACCCATAGACTCATTTCGAGTCAACTTGTAGACATGGAATACACATGTCGTATGACTTATATCTTCATGGCATCATTAAGTCCAGTCGACCGGGGACATCCCCCATAGACTCACGTCGAGTCAAATTATAGACATGGAATACACATGTCGTATGGCTTATCAAGTCCACTCGACCGGGGACAACCCCCACGGACTCACATCGAGTCAAGTTGTAGACATGGATTACACATGTCGTATGACTATTATCTTTCTGGCCTCATCAAGTCCAGTCGACTGGGGACATCCCCCATAGACTCATTTCGAGTCAACTTGTAGACATGGAATACACATATCTTCCTGGCATCATCAAGTCCAGTCGACCGGGGACATCCCCCATAGACTCACGTCGAGTCAAATTATAGACATGGAATACACATGTCGTATGGCTTATCAAGTCCACTCGACCGGGGACAACCCCCACGGACTCACATCGAGTCAAGTTGTAGACATGGATTACACATGTCGTATGACTATTATCTTCTGGCCTCATCAAGTCCAGTCGACTGGGGACATCCCCCATAGACTCATTTCGAGTCAACTTGTAGACATGGAATACACATATCTTCCTGGCATCATCAAGTCCAGTCGACCGGGGACATCCCCCATAGACTCACGTCGAGTCAAATTATAGACATGGAATACACATGTCGTATGGCTTATCAAGTCCACTCGACCGGGGACAACCCCCACGGACTCACATCGAGTCAAGTTGTAGACATGGATTACACATGTCGTATGACTATTATCTTCCTGGCCTCATCAAGTCCAGTCGACCGGGGACATCCCCCATAGACTCATTTCGAGTCAACTTTAATATTCTGACATTCATCTGGTACAAACGATTGGGTACTTCCCCAATGGCTCTTGTAGAGTCAAGTTGATAACTTGACATTCGTTTGGTTAAAAGGCAGCATCAATGCTTGAATACACCTATATAATATGACCTCGTCCCAGGCGACAAACACGTCAAGTACTCTCCAAGCCAAGGACTCATTGACTTAGAGAGTAGGGGACAAACTGTACGGGCCAAATTTGGGCCCAATGGCATAACTGTCATTCTACATTTGGGCCAATCAAGAAACCAAAGCCCCGAAGCCCACCATTAGATCTAGTTGGAGAAATCAGCTTTGGACCGAAAGGCCATACCAGCCCAGAGCCCACCATCACAAATTTAACAGTTCAGGAAGGTCAAAAGATTCATGAGTAATTAGATTGGGAAAATGCCTTCAGTAATGAAATACATTAAATCGGCAGTTACAATCATAAACCCTGTCATTAACACATCCAACGGGTAGAAGAGATTTAAATGACCCCTCGTAAGGAGGGCCTATAAAAGAGAAGAGCCAAGGCATAAAGGGGAGGAGGAAACAACACTACTTGGGGTCATCAGAGAAATCATAATACACTACCCTCACGGCAAACAAAAGATGATTGAGGTAACTTCAAGACTTATTCTCCGTATAACCGACTTATTCACATTATTAACTTGAGCGTCGGAGTGCCCTCGGCACCCACCACACCGGTGGGCAGTATACTCCCGCTCACTCTTCCTTTGTCTTGCAGGATCGCTAGTGCCCCCAATCAATAAATTCTCAATTGTAGGCCTCGGGCGAAAATCAACGTCTACAATAATATATTCGATATATTAAACGAAATTAGATTTCGACGCGGAATTAAAATTGGATTTTAATTCGGGCTAACGAATTAATTTAGAATTAATTCGCGAGCGACGTGAATAGTAATTTTTCTAGGCATAATTATTTAATTAAATTTGATTTAATTACGTCGCAACAGAAAGTTTGTTAATTCGGAATTAACGAACCCGAGCCCAGAATGTGTTTGCAGGCCCACTCGCATTTTGAATTAAAGTGCGGCCCACAAGTCACATCGCAAGTCACATCGCCTGTCACTTTAGTGATGGAAGTCATGTCACCTTTTTGTGATTGACAACCAGTCACTATTCATGATGAGAGTTGTTGAAGGCATTGAATGCCATTTTCCGTCCATTTTGCCTTTTGCTTTTTGGAAAAGCATATACGAAAAGTGTGAAGGATTTTTGGATAAGGTTTTTAGAAAACAAAAGAAAAGAAATTGAAAAACTCTCTCTCTTCCATTTGAGCTCAAAACCGTGAGCTTCTTCACCATTAGAAGGAAAATTGTTTTCTTTCTAATCTTGCTAGCTCATTCAAGGAATCATATCAAGGTGTTAGGGAAACTAATCCCTTGAGCTTGGAATCAAAGATCAAAGCTTGGAGCTTGGATTCAACATTCAAAGAGGACCTTGGCCGAATCTTGGAGGACTTCTCAAAGGCAAATTTTTGTGTTCAACGCATCCAACATCCGCTCTTTGTAAGTATGATTCTGCCATTCTTACTTTCGTATTCACATTATTTCATTGCTTATATGATCTTGGATAATGTCTTAGAGACCAACAATGGTATCATGAGCCTTGATGAGCATGAAATGAACTTAGGGTTTATATACTAAAATTTGGATAAATTTGATTTGAGCATGTTTTAATCAAATTGTTTGTATGAGTATGCTTGTATGTTAATAACTTGGAGTTATACATGATCAATTTGAAGAAAATTGAATTGGATTAATATTCCCCAAATGTGGTATGATGGCCGAATGTAATATAGCCCTAAAGTCATGGTATTTTTTATTCTTTTGATCATTGGATGAGTTTAAAGACTTGGGATAAATTGATTAATGATTTAATTAGATTGAAATCGAAATCGATTTAAAAAATCCCAAAATGTCTTGACCTTGAGAAGCATGAAATGAGATGATTTTTTATTTCAATAATGTTGGACATGTGTTGAACAAATTATAACATGATTAATTAATTAAATTGATTTTTGGAAATGTTAATTTAGATAATTAATTAATGCAATACACTTTAATTAATTAAATTATGAAATTTGGAATTTTAGAATTTGATTAATTGGGCTTAATTTAGAATTGGGCTTTAAGTGTTGTATTTGGGCATAATGGGCTTGGTTGGGCCAAGTTAGTTTAGGTCAATTGGATTGGATCCAAATTGGGCCTAAATCATTCCATTAAGTCCAAATAGAACAAATGGGCCTTTTATGTTTAATTGGGCCTTATGGGCCGAAATTGGTTTCTTGGCAAATAGGGTGATTCCTTAATTGGGCTTTGGTATTTGGGTTTGACCCATATTTACCAAAGTCCATGCCTTAAGAAATTAATTGAAAGCCCATTGGACTTTAATTAAACGACATTGGATGTTAATTGGGCTTTCAGACCCATTTAAATTAGATTTGGAATCTAAGTCTTAAAGGCGCATTTAAAAGTGTAGTTATTTAATTTGGAATTAAATAAAGAATTAATATTGAATACAAATTAAATTACATTTAAATTGTAGTTCGATATAATTCAAGAATTCGTACTTCGAGTACTTATTCTCAAACGAGTTGGACTCGCGCAAATCAAATCGTTGTTTGAACATTGAATGATCACTTTATTCAAAGATTAATTAATTGGATTAGATTGATTGAATAACATGCTTTGTGTGAATACATGGATGTGTTTAATGAATAATGTATATCAGATGGATATTAGAAGGGAAAAGGGCAATTGTGGAAATTATTGTAAATTTAGAATTTATTAAATTGGACCTGCGTGTCCAGCCTTATCTCTCTCGATTCTTTGTAATTCTCTTCTCACCTAATTCCCCTAAATGTTAATGAGGTTTCTTTAATTGTATTATGTAATTGGGTAGAAGTAAGAATAGTGCTAGCCGAGGAGAGGAAATGGAGTGATTTGTTCTAGGAACAATCTGTGAGATATCCATCCGCATATCATTATTAATTTTATTTTCGCGCTTTATTATGCTTTTAGAATGTATGCTTAAGGGTGTATGATGAGACCTAACAAAGATAATAAATTGGTTGCCAATTTACACGAAAAACCTACAATAAATATTAAGCGTTTTCCTTCCATTGAGTGATTCTTACTCAAGATCCAAGATTGGCACTGGTTTGTTGGCCAAAGTCAAGACCTTTGTCCATCGCGGATGTGTTTGAATCATGAAGGCTTTGTTCCATATCGTATGTCTTGTCCAAGTTGTGATTTGTTGGCCAAAGTCAAGATCACTTCTTGTCCATCGACATCGATTACGAAGCTTTCCAAAGTCAATGGGTTCCGCTTAACTGGAATCATTAAGCTTGTTGTGCCAAAGCCAAAGCTTAGTTGCTTCAGAGGAAAAAGGTTAGGAAAATATATTGGATATATTGGCATATATATTGTATATATGTTTCGGACTTGGAGGTCCACCTACCGGATCTAGGAATTGGATGAGATCCAATTGATCTTAGAGATCTACCTAGTTAAATATCATACAACTTGTTGGCCAAAGTCAAGGTTGTGTGTTATTTAACGGGATCTTAGCCCACTAGGAAACTAGGTTTCTCGAGTACTCAACAGAGGGTTAGAGGCTCGCCGAAAAATAGTGGGAGGCTAGTATTGAATTTGCAATTTCGTTCAAATACTTAGCTTTACGCACTTTCAAATTAATTTCGTCAATTATTTTATTAGTTGGACTAATATATTATTATTTTTCTTGTAACAGTTAGACTGTACCCATACATCGTTAATCGAATAGTTGGACTATTGCGGTTAAGATGACATGAAAGTTAAGCATTATGGATATTGTCATGGGCGACAATGTCTTTAATGACACAAACTTTCAAGACTGGGATATGAATCTCAGAATTGTTCTGGGATCCGAGAAGTTACTCTACACCAGAGAGAGACCTCTTGGGCCTAAGCCCCGACCTGATCAGTTGCTTGAGCTAGAGCTTTGGAAGACTCATAACGATGACAACACGACTGCTCAATCGGTAATGCTTGCTGCTATGACTCCGCAATTCCGTCGTTGTGGGACACAGAAACTGGGCGACGCATGCTGTTCCAGGCTCGCAGATCGGTTGGGAGTACGGAGTAGCCTGCGGGGGACTAAACCGGAGAATGATGAAGTCGCCACCCGGTGTGAACCGGGACAAAGATTTAAGGCCGCACTTACCCATCGCAAGGGAATACCTCAAACTGTTGGGTTCGGAATGGTCCCTTACTTATGCCACTTGTAATAAATGATTTGTGCAATAATTCAACCAAGCCTAAACAATATATTTCCAAGGATAATTTACTCTTAAGTTCACATGCATGAAAGTAATAATCATAACGGCAAACATGCAATAGCACACGGCAATCTCATGAACCTGTTTCGATCATATAATGCGGAAAACAAAGAACAACCTAAACATAATGCAAATTCCAAACGCAAAATAAAGGACTAATCATTCTTGAAAATGAACAACTAAATGGGCTAAATCATGCTTAAAAAACCAAGTAGCATACTAACGGCCTAATCATGCTTGAATACCATCTCATGAACACATCAAATAAATAAATACAGGAATTCAAATAGTATGATTGATTACATGATACAAGAGAAATCACCTAAGAAACAATATGCATGACATGTGATGAAAATGACTCAGTTCAGTGTATGAGCATTCGTGTAGCGTTCGAAAATGCGTTCGACCGGTAAACAGAAGGTTCTCGTTCGTTTGGCGTTTTATAACACGTTCGAACGGTAAACAAAAGGTTCTCGTTCGTGTGGCGTTTGATAACGCGTTCGAACGGGACCAGACCTGATGAAACAAATGCATGCGCGTTCGAGTAGCGTTCGTAAACACGTTCGAACGGTAAACATAAGGTTCGAGTTCATATAGCATTTGATAACGCGTTCAAATCGGAGCAGAAAGAAAACATGCGTTCGTGCGGCGTTCTGAAACGCGTTCGAACTGGGTTACAGCAGTGACCTCCAAAATGCAGTAAACAACCTGACACATACATGAACGGATGAATATATGACACCTAATAAATAATAACGGGCTAAAAGGTGCGGCAAAGCATCGTGGTAAAGGATTTTAACCCCTCGAAAAAGAGGACCTTTAATCGCACTTACTAAGCCCATGCGCTAATAACACAATGCATGATTATGCAAGAAGATGACATACAAAGAAAAGCGAATAACGAAATGAAAGGCGCGGTGAAGTATCGTGGTAAAGGTTCTTTAACCCCTCGAAATTGAGGACCTTTAATCCAACTTACTAAGTCTATGCGCATCACATCATAATGCATATAAAAATAAAGAAAACCATATCGAACTTCGTATACCCGATTGAACACATTTTACATCCAACCGAATATACATCATCCAGCGCGGCAAAGCATCGCGGTAAAGGTTCTTTAACCCCTCGAAATGGAGGACCTTTAATCCAACTTACTAAGCCCATGCGCTAATAACATAATGCATATAAAAATAAAGATAACAATATCGGACATCGGATACTCGATTGAACACATCTCACATTCAACCGAATATACATCGTCCGGCGCGGCAAAGCATCATGGTAAAGGATTTTAACCCCTCGAAATGGAGGACCTTTAATCCAACTTACTAAGCCCATACGCTAATAACACAATGCATATAAGAGATAAAAGAAATAAAAATATCGGACTTCGTATACCTGATTGAACACATCTCACATTCAACCAAATATACATCATCCGGCGCGGCAAATCATTGTGGTAAAGGATTTTAACCCCTCGAAATAGAGGAACTTTAATCGCACTTACTAAGCCCATGCGCTTTATCTCATCATTACATAAACAAATAACATGCGAAAATCAAGTAGCGAATAATAAACAAATCAAAACAACATAAAACAAAATATGCGCCGTTTGCTCAAGGGGCAGAAGTTAGGTTTGTTATGTGGGATGAGTGAGGTGGCAGTGTGGGCTGAGTGCTTTGCGTGACGTTAGAGGCGTGAAGGGTGAAGTTGAAAGGAGCGATGTTGGCATTTGAAGGGCTGGACGTGTGGCTAGGCTTGAAGCAACGTGTTTTTGTGGGGGCTAGTGGGGGACGTGAGTTGAGGCAGGCTTGCGATGAGTGTTTGTGGCTTTGGCATGAATTGGCTGAGTGGGTAACGCAGGCTGTGACGAGTGTTTATGGCTTCTGGTTTGTGCTTGGTCGGTTTAAAGGTTATTTTGTTCTCGGCAGTTGGCTATTGGTGTTTAGTGGGTTGTATGTGTATTGAAGCAGGTTTGTGTTGCGCTAGTGGGGCAGTGTAAGGCTGCAGTTTTGTTTGTTTCAGTTCACGCGGAGAGTTAGAGTGTGGAGAGGGAGAGCTTAGGGTTTTATATTATTTTTTTTTTGTTGTTCTGCCGTGTGAGAGAGTTGAGAGCCAATGGTTGAAGTTTGTTCTATTTTTATAGTGAGAGGGAATGAATTAGGGTTTGCATGGGATTATTCAAAAAGGAAAGGGATCAAATAATAAGGGAGGGATTTTATTTAATTATTTAAGGAAAGAAATTATGTAATTTAGGAGGGGATTATTTAAATTAGGGGAGTGATTTGTTTATTTTAGGAATTGATTTATTTAATTTTGGTATTAGGTTTAATTAGATATTAATTTAATTTAATTTCAATTTAATTGGTTTTAATTTAATTTCAATTTAGTTGGTTTTAATTTAATTTAATTGGTTTTAATTTGTGACATGTATTTTAAATGTTTTAAATATTTTTTGGATTGGGCTTGGGTGAGATGGGCTTGGTGTAGTTTTGGGCCAAGACTAAGGGTTTATTTTAATAACGGAGGTCCAACAAGCGAGCCTGAAGCTAAACAAGTGACTAAAATCTAACAAAAATACCGGTTCCCTTCCGACGTCTGTTTCCCGCGACTTCCGTGACTTAAAAGGTAGTGCCTCCAAATGAGACTCATCATAGGGACTTATATGCAAAAATACAGTTACAGTCGTCAAAACAAGGGATTGGATCCCTATGAGATGATGGCGAAGTTGCATGATCTTCACCGATCTAATCTTAGTTCTGAAAGATATGAGTTGCAGAAGAAGCTCTTCCGCGCTCGCATGTCGGAGGGTACGTCTATTGAGCACCATGTGTCACAGATGATTGCTGACATTGAGCAGCTCGGACAGATGGGCATCGTCTTCGAGGCTGAGACTTCAATAGATTTGATCTTACAGTCTCTCCCCGACACTTGGAGTGGGTTCATCATGAACTACAACATGTTGAACCAAGAACAAACTCTTGGAGAGTTGATGTCCACACTGCGTAAAGCAGAAAAAGAGCTTTTGAAGGGCAAGAAGCGTGAGGCGCAATTTGCTTCAACATCTCAGACTCCGAGGGCTTGGCCCAAGGCGACTGGAGGTGTCAAGAAGAAGAAGCATAAGAAGAAAGGCAAAGCTAAATCATCAAAGGGTTCTTGGAAACCTAAGGACAAATCCCAAGATGTATGTCTGTAGTGCGGGAAGCGGGGTCATTGTAAGCATGACTGCCGCGAGTACAAGGCACACATGAAGGAAATCAAAGCGGGCAAGGCACCGGCTTCAGGTATGTTGTTTATAGAAATAAACATGTCTACTACTAGTTTTAAAAATTGGATTTTTGATTCTGGTTGTGGAACTCATATATGTACTGATGTGCAAGATCTGCAGATTAGCAGGAGACTGGCCTCATGAGAGATTGACCTCCGCGTTGGAAATGGGACACGAGTCGCCGTTTTGGCCGTTGGCACTTTTGTTTTGGAACTGCCCTCGGGGCATGTACTTAAACTATCAGACTGTTATTATGTACCTAGTTTGAATATTATTTCTATATCTATGTTAGCCCAATGTGGGTACACTTTTGTATTTAGAAACACTGGGTGTTTTATGTATAAAAATGATATGGAAATTTGCACTGCTGATGCAAATAATGGTATTTATATTTTGAATATGAATCAAAGGCTTAAAGTAAGTAACAAAGATGAAACTTATATGTGGCATTGTCGTCTGAGACACATAAACAAGACACGTATATCCACACTTTCGAAGAGTGGGTACTTGGACGGATTTGATCCAAATTCATATGACGTCTGCAAATCTTGTTTATTAGGCAAGATGCCTAAATCACCTTTTAGTGGAAACGGTGTACGTGCCACCGAACTGTTAGCCCTCGTTCATAGTGACGTATGTGGGCCCATGTCTAGCCAGGCTAGAGGTGGATATGAATACTTCGTAACCTTTACGGATGATGCATCGCGTTATGGTTATGTGTATCTTATGAGACACAAGTCAGAAACTTTTGAGAAATTCAAAGAGTTTCGACACGAAGTAGAAAAACAGACCGGCAAAAGTATTAAGACATTACGGTCGGACCGTGGTGGCGAATACTTAAGCAACAAGTTTCTTGATTACTTGAAAGAATATGGTATTCTTTCACAGTGGACTCCTCCCGGAACACCGTAATTAAACGGTGTGTCCGAAAGGAGAAACCAAACTTTTTTAGAAATGGTAAGGTCTATGATGAGTCGCACAGAGCTACCTATTTCCTTATGGGATATGCATTGAACAGTGCAATACTTATTTTGAATAAGGTTCCGTCAAAGTCTGTTCAACAGACTCCGTATGAAATATGGACAGGAAAGAAATCGGGTTTCTCATTCCTGAAGATTTGGGGTTGCTGGGCATACGTCAAACGTTTGTAGGTACCAAACTTGAACCTAAATCGGATAAATGCCTATTCGTAGGATATCATAGGGAAACCAAATGATATTATTTCTATCACCCACAAGAGAACAAAGTATTTGTTGCTCTACATGCGGTTTTCCTTGAGAATGAATTCCTAAATGCAGTGATAAGTGGGAAAAAAGTAGAACTCGATGAAAATCAGAGTGATACTATTCCTGGCACAGAATCCTTAACGGAACATGAACAGTCCATCAGGGATGAGATTGTACCACAATCTTCGAATACACAAGGACCGCGTGGGTCGGAGAGAGTCAGAAAACAACCTGAGAGGCATGGGTTTCTGATCTCACCTCATGTGGATATTAATCTTATTGAGGAAGACGAGCCGACTACGTATGAGGAAGCGATACAAGGTATCGACTCCGATTTATGGCAAGATGCCATGAATTTCGAAATGGATTCCATGTACACCAACCAAGTTTGGACACTGGTTGATGCACCAGAAGGCGTAAAGCCTATTGGTTGCAAATGGGTCTTCAAGAGGAAGACTGACATGGATGGCAACGTACAAACGTACAAAGCTAGGCTTGTAGCGAAAGGGTATCGTCAACGCCATGGTGTCAATTACGACAAAACTTTTTCACCCGTTGCCATGATTAAATCCATTCGGATAATGCTTGCTATTGCTGCATAATTCGATTACGAGATATGGCAGATGGACGTAAAAATCGCTTTCCTTAACGGAAACCTTTTGGAGGATGTTTATATGCAACAGCCTGATGGTTTTTTCATACCAAGACTTGCAAACAAGGTTTGTAAGTTAAATCGATCCATTTATGGATTGAAGCAAACATCGCGTTCTTGGAACCAACGTTTTGATGAGATCATAAAAGAATATGATTTCGTTCAAAATGAGGATGATCCTTGTGTATATAAGAAGGTTAGTGGGAGCGTACTGACATTCATTGTCCTTTACGTTGATGATGTATTGTTTATTGGCAATGACATTCCTATGTTAACATCGGTGAAAGCTTGGCTTTCATTAAAATTCTCCATGAAAGATTTTGGAGAAGCAGCCTTTATTCTATGAATAAAGATCTACCGGGATAGATATAGAAAGCTGCTTGGACTCTCCCAGAGCACGTACATTGACAAAGTGTTGAAGAGATTCAACATGGATCAGTCCAAGAGGGGACTGTTGCCAGTGTCACATGGCGTCACTCTATCTAAGGACATGTGTCCTAAAACTCAAGATGAGAGAGACAACATGAGTCGGATACCGTTCGCCTCGGCAGTCGGATCGATCATGTATGCCATGATATATACGCGACCTGATGTCTAGTATGCTTTGAGCATGTGTAGTCGCTATCAGGCCAATCCAGGTGATGGTCACTGGATGACGGTTAAGAATATCCTTAAGTATCTTAGACGAACTAAGGATGCTTTCTTAATCTATGGAGATGGAGAACTTGAGGTAACTGGGTTTACCGATGCAAGTTTCCAAACTGATAAAGACGACTGCAAGTCACAATCCGGGTACATGTTTTGTTTGAATAACGGAGCAATAAACTGGAAATCTTCCAAGCAAAAGACTGTTGTCGATTCAACAACAGAAGCGGAGTACATTGCTGCAGCTGAAGTAGCAAAAGAGGCAGTTTGGATCCGTAAATTCCTAATAGGATTAGGAGTAGTTCCGTTAGCAGTTGAGCTCGTTCCATTGTATTGTGACAATAACGGGGCTATAGCGCAGGCTAAGGAACCACGGTCTCATCAACGATCCAAGCATGTTCTTTGACGTTTCCATCTGATTCGTGAGATCATACATCGTGGCGATGTGAAGATCGAGAAGGTCGCATCAGAGGACAACATTGTAGATCCGCTGACGAAAGCTATTCCTCAGCAAAAGTTTGAGCGATATGTACATAGTTCAGAAATTAGATGCTTGAGTGACTGGCTATAGGCCAAGTGGGAGATTGTTAGACAATTATGGCCCATAGCGTCACTATTTGTAAAAAACATTATGGTTTTTGTACAAATTAACTATGTAGCAATGGAAATTGCATTTTATCATTTTGTAATTTTATTGCTTAAATATATAAATGATAAAAGTCCTTATGATTAGTTCCAGATTATAAGATATGAGACAGTATCAATCCATAACGGTTTAATCATTAAATATCTCTGGTCGTAGTATTATCGAGACTGGACATCGATAATGCGGAATAGACTAGTATTGCACTTGTGCTTGTTATGGAAGCGTAACGACATAGTTCTCAAATATTTAAGTATTAGATACTTATGCAAGTGTGATATGAGGTTGTGTTTACCGATGGTATGGAAACAGCTTTGCTCTGGATAGACCCCGCGGAATCCCATTGGTAGTATGACTATGTGTCTATGGGATTCCGCATCAGGGTAGGTGTATTTGGTCTTAACCTGAGACTTGCACCGCTAGTACTTGCGACAATCAATACGCTTTGGTTTTGGTCATCCAAGACTTTAACAGGTTCTGTGTACGCATCTTCTGGGTTTATTGAGAATCGTAGTGTATTGGGTGTGATGTCAAGATAAAAGTATCACTTCAGTCATATGAAGATGATGATCACGCAGGGATACAGAACTGGTACTCTAAATGGTTGCAACCATCGGGATAATATGACATGGTCATGATTATCGGATTAAAGAGACTAGTTGCTTGTAATCTGATATATGCTTCGTACGAGGCAAACAATATTTCAGCCTCAGGCCTTGCATGTGACATCCGATACTGGATCGTAATATGCAATACTACGTATACTACGCCTGACAAAGATTATATATTCCATTAAGAATATTTCTGGAGAATTAAGTAGGCACGGTGCTTTGCTAGAAGCCAACCATGTCTCGTAAATCGGTAAAAAAGTAGTACGAGGTACGTACGTGTTCAGATAGTTCGACGACCGGATTTAGTGCCAAGATATCCAGGGATCTCTTGGGTCGCTTCCCGAAGATTCACCGATGAAGTATGATTCGAGCATAATTAATCTAGGATTAATTGCGAAGAAATTTTATCTGGGATAAAATACTATTTGAAGAGAGAGAACGATTAATTTGGAATTAATCGATAAAATAATATATTCGATATATTAAACGAAATTAGATTTCGACGCAGAATTAAAATTGGATTTTAATTCGAGATAACGAATTAATTTAGAATTAATTATTTCACATTATTTCATTGCTTATATGATCTTGGATAATGTCTTAGAGACCAACACCGACCTGCTCGAATTGTACATTCCCCATTTTTTCAATCAGTCTTTTTACTTCCCCTAGGTAGGTTATCATATTTGGCTCCCTGGCCTGGAATTCTCCCCTTAGCTGCTGGATGGCCAGCTGAGAGTCACTCTTCACAACTACATCACGAACACCCATCGTTGCGCATAACCTTAAGCCGGCAAAGATGGCCTCATACTCAGCCTCGTTGTTTGTGACATCAAAGGCGAACCTCAAGGCATATACTACTTCCTCGTCTTTACCTTCTTTCAATACAATCCCGGCTCCGACACCTTGAGAACAGACAGATCCATCCACCGATAATTCCCACGCGCCTTCTACCACGGTCAAAACTCGGGATGCCGCGAACTCTGCCATAAAGTCTGCCAAAGCCTGACCCTTCAGCGCTGCCCTTGGTAGGTAGGAAATATCATGTTCACTCAACTCTACCGACCATTTCACTAACCTACCAGAGACCTCTGGTTTTTGCAGGATTTACCTTAATGGACAGTCGGTATAAACTCCAATGGGATGGGCCTGGAAATAAGGTCGTAATTTCCGGGCCGCAGTAATTAAATACAAGGCGACCAGTTCATGCATTGGGTATCTAGTCTCAGCATCTAACAAAGCTTTACTAACATAATATATTGGCCTTTGGACCCTACCGGCCTCTTGTACTAGTACTGAACTTACAGCATGCTCAGAAACGGCTAAGTACAAGAATAAGGTCTCACCTAGGGTTGGCTTTTCTAAGAGCGGGGGTTGTGTCAAGTACTGCTTCAACTGTAAGAAAGACTCCTCGCATTCTGTCGTCCAGTTTACTTCCCTTTTTACCTTCTTGACGACCTTGAAGAAATGGTGGCACTTGTCGGTTGCTCGGGAAATGAACTGGTTCAATGCGGCCACCCGGTCGGTTAAGCTTTGCACCTCATTGATAGTCCTGGGAAATTTCAGATCCTGAATAGCCCGGATCTTTTTAGGATTTGCTTCTATACCTCTGGAACTCACCATGTAGCCCAAAACCTTTCCTGAGGCCACCCCAAAAGCGCACTTCTCTGGATTTAACCTCAGATTATGCTTCCTCAGTAATTCAAAGGTCTTATCCAGGTCAGTAACATGACAGGTCGGCTCCATGGACATAGTTATCATATCATCGACATAGACTAACATAGATGTGCTGATGAGGGTTTTGAAAATCTTATTCAGCAGCCTCTGAAACGTCGCCCCAGCGTTCTTTAAACCAAAAGGCATCACTTTATAACAATACAGCCTCTGGTCGGTGACAAATGTTGTATTTTCTTCGTCCCCAAGGTGCATTTTGACCTGGTTATATCCCGAGAATGCGTCCATAAAGCTGAGCAGCCCGTGGCAGGCCGTCGAATCTACCAACTGGTCTACCTACGGAAGCGGGAAGCTGTCTTTCAGACAAGCTTTATTGAGGTCGGTGAAATCTACGCACATCATCGACTTCCCAGTGGGCTTTCTTACCAAAACTACATTTGACACCCACTCGGGGTATCTTGCCTCCCTGATGAAACCAGCTTTCAACAGCTTCTCCACCTCGGTGGATATCACCTCGCAACGTTCCTGGTTGAAGATCCTTCTTTTTTGTCTGACCGGCCTGTGGGCCGGATCTACTGTCAACCGATGATTAATGAATTTCGGGTCTATACCGGACATATCATCGTGCCCCCAGACAAATACATCCGGGTATTGCTTTAAGAATTTCAACAAGTCCCGTTTCATGGCTTCATCCAAGTCTGCTCCTACCTTCACATTTTTACCTGAACCGAAAAGCTCCACTGCCTCCAACTCTTCAACCACCCCTACCAGAGCAACTTTCTTCGGTCGAGGACCTGGGGCTTTACTTGTTCCTTCCCCGTCTTTGTTTCCATTTCTTTTATGGGCACCATCTTTAATACAGAACGTCTCATTTGAGAGAGTGGCAAAACAGCTACGAGCAGCTTTTTGACTTCCACACACAACTCCAATTCCGTTCCAGGTGGGGAACTTCAACTTCAAATGGTAGCAGGATATTGCAGCCTTTAATTTCATCATGAAAGGTCGACCAACGATAACCTGGTAACTGCTCATGCAGTCTACCACCATGAAATCCATCATGATCGTCCGAGTCTGGGGATGGGTCCCGATTGTCATTGCTAATTGAATTCTTCCCAGTGGAACAACTGTTGAACCCCCGAAGTCGTACAAGGGAGTCCCATCATCAGTTAGGGTCACATACTCCACTCTGAGCCCATCTAAGGCCTCATTGGAGATTACATCCACTGCACTTCCGGGATCCATCAGGATTATATCCACCTCAGATCCACCGATTATTGCTTTAATTATTAAGGCATCATCATGAGGGAAACTCACCCCGCGAGCATCCTCATCTGTAAACGTTAATGGAACCGACCGACCACCCTGAGCTCCCGGGGTCGGCTCCACTACCAATACCTCTGGCCTTTGGGTCCGACTGTAATTTTTCCTCGACCGATAAGAGTCTCCGGCCAACGTCTTTCCTCCAGCAATGGTATTCACTTGCATGTGGCCCAATCTCTGCCTGACTGCCATAACTTTATGGTTGATGTAATTATTCAAATGCCCATTGCGATCTAGTTCTTCAATTTGTTCTCGTAAATCCCTGCATTCGTCCGTTGTATGCCCATTTGAATTATGGTGCATACAGTAGGACCTTTGGTTCCTCCTGTCCGGCGGGTATCTCCCGAGATCTGGCTCCGCCAAGAGGCCTCTGCCTTGGATTTCCGTGGCGATTTGCCTCAATGGTTTATTCAGACGGACATACGTCTCTTCCCTGGCAACCTGGTTCACTTGCGCCATAACTTTCCTCTTCTGGTTACTTGGTGGCATCGGCCTAAACTCCCTATGTCTTAGGGGTGGTTTTCTATATTCCCTATCTGACCTCCGAGGAGCTTCCGCCTTTATTACTTTGGCAGTCATGCCTCTGCGCGATATATTCTCCTCGTCTTCTAATAGAGCGAACCTCCGGGCTATCTCCAACGCGGTGGCATAGTCCAGTGTGTCCTGCATTCTCAGGTGGGTTCATAGCCTCCCGACCTTCAGGGCCCCTTTCAAACTTTCCAGAGCCTCATGTGACTCATATCCCCCGACCTTGAGCACCAAGCTATGATACCGATTAATGAAAATTTTCAATGGATCATCATCTCCATGCTGTACGAGCCTCAATTCCCCGATTGTCTTTTTTTGGGACGCACGCCCCTTTAAAGTGTCGAATAAACAACCTTTTAAGCTGCGAGAAGCTGCTGACGCTTCCCAGGGTTAAGCTTCTAAACCACAGGACGTCAGAACCGCCCAAAGTTATTGGGAAGACTTTGCAAATGGCATCTCCCACCATCCATTGGACCTCCATCAACAGAACGAAACCCTCTATATGCGATTTCAGATCTGTATGGACCTTGTAGGGCGTCATAGCTGGCATGGTGAATCGCCGTGGGAACCTCGCTGACCTTATTTCCTCCCTGAAGGGAGACTCAACCTCACCGTCCCGAGCATCTCCAGTGTCAACTTTGAAATTCTCTTCCCACCTGGCCATTTCTTGTCTTAGCCAAGCCTTCATATTGTCGTCAACATCGATGTGCTTCCCCCACGAGCTTCTTCATGTTTGTTACCTCAAACACGGCGCATGCTGCGACTAGAGATTTCCCGTACAACTCTGTCACCCCTTCTATCTCCCCTTATGGCGTAATGCGGGCTATCATTGGAATAATTTGGCGACTGGCTCTCCTCTTCCTCCTCCCACATACATTCCGCTCGCAGATCCCTTTCTAATACTTCATACCTCACCCCATAGAGGTCTTTCTTCCTGGGCTCGTCATCCCCGCTCACATCTACCACATTCTTTCCTTCCGCTATTTCGCTTCTCCTCCGGCTGGTTCCAGCTTCAAGTCTCTCATTATTCTTCTTTTCCATTCTTTCCAGCTTATCCATCATGGACTTCAAAAGGGTTTGGTTCTTCTCTCTGTCTCTCCTCATACTTTCTTCCATTTTCTCCATTTATTCCGTTGTTGAGCTCTTCGACGACCGGTGGTTTCCACCTTCTGCCATCGTCCTAACACGTAAGTTGCTTTTTTGCTGAACTCCCCACAGACGGCGCCAACTGTTGACGGCTGATTTTGGTCTCAGGGGCGGTAAGGGAATATCGCTCCCAGGACAAATCCTCCTTCAATAGTGAATTTGTTTGGTTATGGAAAATCAAAAGCAAACTTCGGCAAAAGGAAAATACACACGGATCGACACAAAGTATTAACGTGGTTCGACAGATTGAATCCAACCTACGTCTACGGGCACGAAACAGATGGGTTTTTTATTACTCAAATGTGCTCGGCCGACCTGTTTTGTGGCCGGTCAGTGTTGAAACCGAGCAGCTTTTGCGAGTGTAGTGTTTACAAGATAATTCTTTAACTCTTCCTTTGTGATCTCTCTACTAACTGATTTTCTCTCTCTTGCTAATGTTTGTTTTTTCAAGTGCTAGTCCTTACAAATGAGTTACACCCTTTTATACTGGCATAGAGGCAGTGACATCCCCCTCTTGATAATATCTCTCATGTGAACTCATTAATGGGATTCCTTCCCCGAAAATATCTTACTTCATTTATCATTGTGTCTTGTCACCTTATCTTGTAATGATAACATCTTATCCTGTAATAATCGCTGGGTCCCATCGCCTTATCTCGTAAGGGTGAGGCAGTGGGAAATATCTCATTATTGGGTCAGCCTCCTAGAGGTCGGCCAGCATGATCCTCCGATCCAAGAATGCTGCCACCGATCTGATAATGTCCGACCCGCCGTGCTGAAATGGTCGGTTATGACTGTTAGCACGTTTCATGTTACCTGGTCGAGTCGGTCCGGTCAACAAGAAGTCATCCCCTGTTGAAAATGGCCTTGTTCCTGAAGGAAATACCCCTTTCTACCCCTGTCATACCGTTTAAACACTGTAATGCCTGAAAACACCACCAACATATATTAATCATTTTTATTTTTTTTTTTTACAATGAAATTATTGTAATATGATTTCAATTAAAGTGACTATCGAGAAATAATAAATAACGAAATATTTTATGGAATATTCTTTTTATTATAATATTTGGTATAGTGGATTATGTGAAAATTAAACTATTTTAACACAAAACTTGTATTAAAATAGGTTTTTGAGTGGGAGAGTGCAACCTAAGAGAGATGAATTGGGTAATTAAAAATCAATCACTAAATAATCGCAACCCAATTACAAATAATATGAGCAATGCAAATAAAAAAAAAAAATTAAAACAATTAATGTAAGAGTAAATGGAAGAGAAAGTAAACACAAGAATATTTACATGGTTCGGCATTCTTCGTCTACGTCCAGCCTACAAGCACAATGCAATTGATGATTCTACCGATCTATAGCCTTAAATTCAAAAGCCTTCTTACAATTGTCTTTCAATGTGTCATTGAACAACTTCCCAATTGGTTTTACAAAGCTGTCAATTAAATTTCTTCCCAATTGATTTCTCAAGATATCAGTCAACCTTTATAATAATGGTGTATCAAAAATCTATCATAAATTTTTTTTTCCCAAATGGATTTTACAATAAGAACAATGGAATATCAATTTACTCACCTGAATTTATTCTAAATGAGTAGATACAAAAATTATAGCTCGAGTGTGTTTGATTATAAATTAAAAGCAAATGAAAGTTCAAATCATCTTTTAAGTATGAATATGGATCAATTAAAATGATAAAAAAAAAAAGTTTTTCTAACCGATAAAAATGAATTTATATAGCTCTCATGAAAATATGACCATTGGAATCAAATTTAGAAATTCTACTTTTTGCTAAACCGACTTTCCGTTTTATAGTAGCCGTTTTAAATAAACAGTAAGCCGTTTTGTGTCAAAAATGATTTGACTGCACAGTAAACCTGTTTTATCAAAACTTTAAAATATACTTGCATTTAAATCCAATAATTTTAAACTTTAAAAACTTTACAATTTAGTCTGGCAACCCTTTTTACAAACAAGATCAAGTCATTTAGTCCAAGATTAAATCAGTTTGACCAAAGTCTACAAAAATTACATTTTTGCTTAAATTTCAAAACTTTTTTTATGACAGAAAATCTCATCAAATTCTTATTTGCTGTCGATTGACAGCCTGACCCACGGTCCATTTCATAGTAATTATCAGCTTTTTGATTCACTGTGAGTGGATATTTCTGTTTTCTAGTTTCGTACCATATTTTTGTTTTACATTTTACTGATACATTGATTTTATGAATTCAATGTGTTTTGACGAAAAAGATTTCGGATAGCTTTGTTATTGATATGATATGATATGTTTCCATCACGGAGCCTGTATGACATTTTATGGTTTTTAAAACCTCTGTGGCGCTTGTTATGGGGTTATGAACATCTGAAAATGACAGTCCCGCTACCATCTGAAAATATAGTGATTTAGGTAAAAAGCCAGTTGATTCTAGTCATGTGGTTCCTTCTGTTGTTCCTCATCTTGTGTCCCAACCTCAATCTAGAGGTGTGTTGGGTAAACCTCGCTCTCATCTAAGGTTTGTGCCTGCATGTTATCATTGTGGCAAGGCATGACATATTATGCCAAAGTGCTTTTTGTTGCACAAACACAAGAAATGGCCTCAGAGTGTGTCACCTAGATTTGATTCGTCAAATTTAATTTCTCAAGTTTCTGCACTAGCTAGATAGACACAAATTATTAGTGAGAAACTTGCTTTATTGTCTGGGAATACTCAAGTGATAGAGATTCCTAGAAAGGTTTGGGTGAGGAAGCAATATGACTTTTCATCTACTTCTGAATACCTTGATAGACATGATGAGAGTGCACTTCAGTGTAACTCTTCTTAGAAGTTGAATTTGTTTCCCCATTGCATGTGTGTGGACGTGTGTTTTTTTATTTTTGCACGTTTTTTTTATTGCATATGGGTGTGTATGTGTTTTATTTTTGTTATATGTTCCTTAGTATATAGGATAGAAACTCGGACATAAATTTCATAGCCGATTTCAAATGGACGTTAGTATGATCTGCACTCGGGATACAACTGCATGTACCGTTGGATATTGACAAGCCGTTTTGTGTCTTTACAGTTTTTCTTGTGTGTTAAAAATTGAAAAAAATATAAATTGAAAAAGACCAAAAATATTTATTTTCTTGTGGCTTGTTAGAGCATGTAAAAACATGTTGCATGTGATCCTGGTATATAGGATATATGGTTATGCATGTATAATATGTTTTTCTTTTGCTTGATGCTATATGTGCATGAGTGTGTGTGATAAAAACTCATGATATATCTCGTGCTTGTATTTCATATACACGTTTTTGTTTTTAACGAGGCTTGGTCGCATGTATGAGTTTTTGGACTGACAATCTAATTTTTATCATACTTTATTTACTGAATAGTGTGATCTTTGACTAGATGACCTTATGCTATCCCCTAATAATAAAATAATAATAATAATAATAATAAATAAATAAATAAAAAATTACATGAGACTCAAGTACAAAAGAGGCAATGGGACAAAATTCAAAAGATAATGGCAAAAACCCTTCACTCGAAAGAGTTTTTATGAGCTCATGATTTTTCATTGAAGAATAATATAGCATGCAACCAATGTTGCTTAATTTCAGGTCCTAGTGGTGATGGGTTGAACATCTATATTTGGACTTGGTTTGTTAAGAGATGAGATTTATTTGGCTGTGTCCCGCTCATAAAATAAGGTCTTAAGCCTTGATTTGTTGTGTACTTATTTTTCACGCAAGTACTTGATATGCTTTGGTGTTCATGTCATATGCATGCATGTCGTATTTAGCAAAATTTAAAGTGATGCATATTATTTCATGTCATAAACTATTGATTACTGACTGGGAATCATTGTACTTGTTTGAAGTGTCGTTTCAGTCCATTTTGGCCTATTTTTTTCTCAACGTGTGCTTCATGTTATTACATATCATTTCTTTTGTGGCATATTTCTAAGTTCTGTTTTTACTTCCCTTGTGTTATTTTTGCTACTTGAGTGTACCTGTTAAGGAGGGGGAGTAAGTTCGATTTGCATATACTCTTGCATGTGTTGTTTCCCATGGTACATTTACCCTTGTCATTTCGTGACAAAAATAAGGAGAATAGTTTGAGAGTAGTATATGGGAGAGTAGTAGTATGTCCTTATTTTTATTTCTCCGTTTTGAAGGGAGTCAGATTAAAGGGGAGTAGGATATCTACATGTTCATGCATGAGAGTTTTATGAATCTTCTTTATTTTGTTCTTGATAATCCCAATGCTTTTCATAGTATATTGTTGTTTGTGGATGTTTTAGGGAAGCAGGTTATTTGTTGAGGTGGCACTAATTTCAAGACTAATTGGTTAGGAATTAGATCGAGTCTTATTGTAATAAGTCACTGTCTTGATGGTTGACAGTTGGCTATTTTTCTTTTTGGGTCTTTTACTGTAGTCTTTGTATTAGGTAGTATTTTGTCATAAAATGTCAAAGGTGGAGATTGTTAGTTCCATTTTTATTGGCAATGTCCGTAACAAAACAAGTTCAATTGAGTTGTAATAAGCTTTGAAGAACTTGCAACAATTGGACTGGTATTTGGCAAAACTGTGCATGAAGATCAGACATGCGTTAGTACTGCGTTCGTTGAAGCGTTCGAACGTGTGGCGTTAGTGTCACGTTCGTTGTTGGGTTCGAACGAAACTTGGTAGAATATTCTCGTGCTTGGTGCGTCCTTTAGTACGTTTGAACGAAATCTTCCAAAGAGCAAACGTTCGAGGTGCGTTCGAGTAAGCGTTCGAACGAAACCTTCCAGAGAGCACGCGTTGGACACGCGTTCGAGTGACGTTCGAATGCCCGTGCGGAACTGGGTTATTTTGGACGCGTTTTTAACCTATTTTGCTATTGGGAAGCCTCTGTTTTTGCCCTATCTATATAAAAAATATATAGCCATCTTTCCCATGTTGTCGAAAATATATTCTCTCAAAGTTGCAAACCTTCATAACTTTTCAACCTATTCTTTTCTCACCTTGAAGACTTCATTGTTTTCCTTGTCTTCACTTTTGTGGTGAGATTGATCCTTATTAAACCATCAACACAACAAACCCAATTTCCTAACCGTCAGAGTTCTCAAGGAGGAAGATTGGCAGTCGGAGTTTCGGCGTTCAGAGTTGCAGAGTTGATTCACTCAGAGACTTCAGAGGTTCTAAAGAAAACCATGGGTTACGGACTCGAGGAGTTCTTCGAGTTCATGCAGTCTAGAGGTACTAGAGTCGGTGCAGTTGCCACCATAGGTCTTTTACCATCACTGTAAGTTTTTCTCTTGATAGTGGATTTGGTCTGGTATCCGAGATACCCGGAGTGATTTTTTTACTCCCACAAGTTTTCCACTTCGTCAACAAAATTACCGTGTTGATTTATTTATTACATTAATTTTATTTGCTTGGATTTATGAACTGTTAGACTTAAGGGTGGTTGTTAATTAATTTAATTAATTCATAGATATATTAATTAAGACTGTCTTAGTTAATTGTGATAATTTCCGTATAGGGTCCTTGGTAAATACGGACTTTCAACGCTAATTAATTTATAAACGTTCTCCAAGTGCCCTCATATTCTCTCTCCCATACATTCTCTCATTCTAGTAATAAGTAGATTTATTAATAATGAATATTAAAATCATGATATTATTTATAGTTACTTAAATTTTCAAAATTATATTATAATAATTTAAATGTACCTTACATGAACTATATTTCTAATGATCATATTCAAATACATAAACATGAGGGTTTCGCCACAATCGATATCACATACATATGAGGTCTTGGAATATATATTTTTTTATATAATTGGGGTGTCCGAGTCAGCTTAGGCGCACTTCAATTAACTCTCGGGACCTGTGCTCCGTGTCATCAAATGTTTCCTATCACAGATTAAGGTAAGTCGCTGGCTTTTTACATCAGGGGACATGGCCTCAAGGAAGTATATCTAGTAAGATTCGAACCTTGAATTTGAGAGGGAACAAACCACTCAAGTCCAAAACGACCTCTTGGGGTCAAGTCTTGAAACATTGTTCATGAAAATAGACACCACTGTCAAAGATAACAACCGCAAGGGAGGCTGATCCCTACCTAAACTAATACAATTAAGAAATGTGTTTGCGAATTCAATATGTGCATGCAGGATGAGCTACATATTCTTAAAATTATCAATTTCATTCGAAGCCATAACAACTTGATTTTAAACATACCTTCATTAACAACAATGTAAAGCCTCATAAATTCTTAAAATTACAATAAAAAAACAAAAAAAACAAAAAAACAAAAAAAACAAAAGAAATCAAATGGTGACGTTACTGAAATCCATAAAATTAACCAAAAGCTTGCCCAAATATAATTAACATCATAGTATTTTGGATAAACTTACAATTTGCACTTTTTATTTCATACAAGATGTTTCCATTTGGCAATCTTTATTATTGTTTTCTGATTTCTAGTTATCAATCTTAAACATATAAATCACAGTCTTGATTTTGTAATCTGTGGCTGTGGGAGTTGTGGACCATTTAGAAAGTCATGCAGTATAACTTTCCAAGATTCCACACCATTATTTTCCCAAGAAAATTTTTGACAAATCAAAACTCATCCACACAAAAACAAAAAACAAAATACTAATAATATTGCTTCATTATTATTCCAGTACAATAGCTGCAGTCGCAGTCAAGCTGGTTTAATTTGGGAATTATATATATATATATATATATCATCAAACGCAGTATAAATACATTTAGAAGTTACTACTACATGCATATATAGAACATTAATATTAATATTGATTTAAGCTGCGGATGGTGCATTTATTTGTTGAACAACAGTTGCAGCATCTTCATTAAGAGGAGCGAGCAAGAGAGATCCAATCTTCTCAGCGTTTGTGGTCGCCGGCACAGCGAAATTCTTGTAATCAAGAGAATCATCTTCATATATATCCCACCAATTCTTCACCAGCAACTTTATGTCTGTCCTGTCCATGTTCTCTTCTTTTCCTGTGAATCTCCATGGCTTTGCTCCCTGAATTTCATTATCAATATCTTAATATATATATATATATATTAGGGTTTTTTAAACTAACATTGACAGTTTGTGATTTGATGGCTGTTCAAACACAAGCACCAAAGTTTATTTGATAATAGCCAAATAAGGTGAAAAAACAAACAATAATGAAATTAAAAACATTGTTTATGTTAAAAACAAGCAATAACCATTTATGAAAGGTACATAAAAAAGAGTTGGGATTTAGTACTCAATTGAGCTTTGTGTTAAGTTGGTTTTTTTTTTTTTTAAAAAAAATTTAATTAATTAATAAATTGACTAAGAATTTATATATAATTTCTTAAAAGTCTTACTATATATACATGTGTAGTAAAAAATTATAAAACAAGTGATATGAAAGGTTAATGAAAAGTCAAATACAATTCAAAAAATGTTTAAAAAATCAATGATATGTTTATATTAATTGTTGATAGTATGAAGGAAGAATTGTTTGACAGCTTACAGCAGCACAATAATGAACAACTTTCACTTTGTCAACATCAACATTTTCAGGGTGGCGCCACAGCATAGCCAAAACAAGGTTGTATATTGGTGGAATTGGCTTGTAGATGTCCTTAAAATACATGTTCAAAAAATCCTGCAAATCAAAATAAATTAATTAATACCAAATTAAAAAAAAAAACTCAAAACTACCAAAATAAACAAAAACAATTAAAATATCAATTAGGGTTAGTCAAGGGTGACTCAAAGACATTTAGAGCCTTGAATGTTTTACAATTCTAAATAAAATTGGAGTTTTTTTATAATACCATATCTAACTTTAAAAAATTGAAAATTAAAATATTATTAAGGAGATACTTAAAAAACAGGACTCTAAAATTTGGGGCTCTAGGGAACCGATTGGTTCACTTAGGCTTAGAACCAGCCCTGGTTAGTTAATTAAAGTTATGTGGTGTTGGGAGTTTCAAGCTATAGTTGCTGTGAAATAAAAGTTGTAGCCCTTAAATAAATAAAAGCTGGACCATCAAATACTTTACGGTGTAATTAGGGTATTACCTGCTCAGCAAATGAGGTAGGAGGAGTGATTTTGAGAGTTTCCAAGAGATCATGGTAAGTCAAGAGATTAGGCTCAAACACAAACATGCCGGCATTGAAGTAAAGAGGTGGCGGTGAGCCCATCTCTGCCGGCCATTCCACCTTTTCCGGGCACTGCTGGCAGTATCCAATCTTATACTGCGGCGAGCTAGTCCAAGTTTTCTCACAGAAACAGTCCATGACAGCATAGAAGTAGCCGTCAGGTTCATCAAAAAGATGATCAATATTATCAAACACTTGTATGTCACCATCCAAGTATATCATCTTTTCATACTCCACAAACTACAAAATTAAATTAAAAAATAATCACATTATTAATTATCATCATGTAAAATTTTTAAATTGAACCATGTATATAAGACCAAAATAGATATGAATACGAACGAAAAATCTTGAATATGATAGCATGTTAGTAAAGTTTTTTAATCAGAAACTTAATATTAGTGCTACATAGTTAGCTTATATATATCAACAACAAAATGCCCTAGCAAACAAGAAATAAAAAGCAAAAGTGGGGATTCTCAGAAAGGGAAATGGGAAAAAATGTATATATATAATTGAGGAAATATCGGGGACATTATTTTTTTGCTATAGCCCTAGCAAGTAAATGACTTTATTTGCAAGCTACATGTTTCCATAGACGTGGGAGATAAGTTCCAGTGTTCCACTACAAATAATGCCACGTTCAAAATTTGCATGGGATGAATAGTATAATTACAATAAGCAAATAATATTGTTATTATTACCTCCCAAATGCGAAGCTTTGAGTAATTGATGACATAGTAAGCCATGGCAAACTCGGTTTGGTTTTCTGGTGGATTCACCGGCTCGATTTGTCGGACGATGCACCCTTGGGACTCAAGAATCCGGCGGTGTTCCTCCGGGACATCGGGCAAAATAGCAACTACAAGAGGGTACTCAGATTTTGCCTTTCTTAAGCCCTTGGCTAAACCAACAACACCTTTCACATAGTCACCATTGCCAGCCAAAAATGTTACAAATGCCCTTTTGGGCAAGTTCATTATTGGCTCTGTAATTTCAAGAAAAGACATCTTCAAAAAAAGTGCTTACGAAGAGCAAAGAAGGGAGAAGTATTTTTATTTTTATTTTTTGCTTTGAATGAGATGGGATTTTGTGAAGGGGAGTCACTTGTTTATATAAGCTTTTGAAAAGGGTAGTGACAATGGTAAGAGAAAATATTATGGGGGTGGATTTCTAATTTTGCAAATTATTGTGATTCTATTTTGCTAAAAGTGGCATGCAAATGATTTGAGGCCATTTGTTTGAAGATGTAACACCTACATGTTTGAACATATGACACACAAGGGAGATAACCACATTATGCATGAATGATGGTTTGATTGGTGACACGTGGGATTTTTTAGTTTTTTGATTTGATCAACGGCTGCGATGGAGTTTTGATAGGGATTCTTTGATTTCTTGTCAACTTTATAGTCGGTGGTTTGGATAACTCATCCTGAAGCCATGAAATAAACCCTACTTTTGAAAATGAATAGTAGAAAGCAGAGAATGAATCATCAATCATGAATACCACGTGTGCATTTTGATTCTTGTGGAGACCACTAAACTGCTGGTGGGTTACACGTGTCAGTATCTATATGCTTCAACCAAAATCACTTTTTTGCTTATTTATGACGATGAAATGTGTTAAGGAAAGTTAGGGTTATGTTAGGTGATCGCGACAAGAAATAAAATTCGATAAACTTAGAAATAAATAATGTGTTAAACTTGTTGCATAAGTATTAAAAAGCATCATTTTGAGGGATTTTAAATAATAATATTTCCTTCCTTAATCATTGGCTTTGGCTATAAACTACGAGTGGGAAGCTTTTAAGTTATCCTCTTTCATGTGTCATAGCAATGAAACTGAGAGGAATGAGATGTCTCGAGTACCATATGCATCAACAGTGGGAAACTTAATGTACGTCATGATTTGTACAAAACCAAGCATTGCACAAGTAGTGAGAGCAGTTAGTCGTTTTATGACAAATCTTGATAGAAAGCATTTGAATGTTATTAAGAGGATCCTTAGATATATCAAAAAAACCTCAGATGCTGCATTATGTTATGAAGGATCAGAATTAGTTGTCAAAGGCTACGTGGATTCAGATTTTGCATGAGATCTCGACAATAAAAAATCCATATCATTTATGCGTTTATACTTATAGAGTGTTGTGTCTTTGTCTACAATAGAAGCTGAATATATGACAGCTACACAAGATTACAAGGAAGCTATTGAAATTACCTACAAGCAATAACAAGTAACAACTATACCTAAGAGGGGGTGAATTGTGTAATGACAAAATTAATATGGAATTATAAATCTTGTCAATTTTACACTTTCAAGCTTTACCAATAGTTATAAATAGCACTATTGAATTGAAGTAAAATTGTACAAATTAAAAGATAAGGAAATCGAGATACAACAAGGAGTTTATAGT
Organism: Zanthoxylum bungeanum; assembly: GCA_019454045.1. Taxonomy (NCBI): domain Eukaryota; kingdom Viridiplantae; phylum Streptophyta; class Magnoliopsida; order Sapindales; family Rutaceae; genus Zanthoxylum; species Zanthoxylum bungeanum. The sequence continues at coordinate 103,798 of SKCR01035252.1, forward strand.
GGTTCGGCCAAATCACTTGCCTACGTCCACTATCTCTTCAAGCACGCTTGAAGGTTCCACTAGTTTCAACAAACTTATAACCAAGAGAATTTTCACCAAGGCTTCTCTTAAACCTTTTACACCAACTCCACCCTTGAAAGTACTCACAACTCACACAAGGGATTTCAACGCAAGTGTTTTGTAAGATAGGATTTTGGGTTTACAATACTATTTGAGGACTCACTAAGAAAATACAAAGATTGAAGAGTGAGTGGGTTGCTCAAATATCTAAGCTCACTAAGATGTAAATGAAAATTTATGTATGAGCTTATGAAATGATGAGAATGAATTGATCAAGAAGATTTGTATTTCTCACTGTTTTTGCTTTCAAGAAAAATGTTTGAAGGTGTTCTCTTGATACAAAAATGAATTTGGGGCATTTATATAGTAAAAATGAAAGACTGCCCCAATATTCCTGTCAGATACCGATATACCGGTCTACAGACACTGGTATGCCGGTCTGACACCCAATGGCTATATTAACGTTCAAAAATATAAATATTATGCTGATATAAATACCGGTATGAAGGCCGATATGTGTCATGCCGGTTCTAGTAGGTATGTAAATCCATTGGTTCACCGGTATAGAAACTGGTATGTACACCGGTATAGTGTATGTCGGTTCCAGTAAGCATGAAATCCTCAGTATGATCGGTATGTTGGATCGGTATGGTACCGGTAAGAGAGTAAGACCGGTACGCTAGACCGATATAAGATTGGTAAGCATCATGCCGATTCCAGTGGCTGGGAAAAACAGAGCATTGTCGCTGGTATGACGGTTTAGAAGACCGGTATGCTGGTCTCAATGATAAAAATACAGATTTTGAATATTTAAGACATTTCGCATATGACCCTAATAAATCTATATGAAAGTGCATATCTTATGAGATTAGATACGTAAATAAACAACTCAATTTATAAAGAGAGACCTAAGCTAATACCATACAAGATTTTCTTCATTTGTGGTTCATCTTTTACATATGTTGCTCTTTATCACCGATGCGCTTCGATATCTTTTTGTAATGTCTTGCAAATGTGCATCGAAGACTTCGCGTGTTACGTCATCAAAATCCATCTTGAAAAATGTCACTAACAATTTCCCCATTTTTGATGATGGCAACCCTTACAACTAGTGAAGCTTTGAGAGACGGAAAATATATCAATATTTACTGCCCATTTTACTTAATATTTTGTATAGTTTCTTGATATTTGTGAATATTTTGATGTGTTTTGTGTATTTTGTAGATAAATAAGGTTTCATGACTCAGTGGAATCAAATCGAGGCCAAAACAGCGAAAAACGGACAAAAATGGCAAAATTATCATTTAGGCGTCACGACGCACACAACCTCTGCTTCGCGACACGCTGACATCATCAGCCTGCCGACACGCGTCATCATGAAATCATCCTCAATCACTGTTCTGCCGACACTTGTCATCATGACGTCATAACAATAATTCAGCCTACCGACACCACGCGTCATTGCTGTTGGACAATTATGACCCATAGCATCACTATTTGAACAGAACATGGTGTTGTTGTACAAATTAACTATGTGACAAAGGAAATTTCTCTTTTATCATTTGTAATTGGATTACCGGGATATATAAATGATAAAAGTCCATATGATTAGTACCAGATTAATAAGATATGAGACAATATTAATCCACGTAAGGTTTAATCATTAAATATCCCTAGTCGTAGTATTATCAAGACTGGACATCGATAATACAGAATAGGCTAGTATTACACTTGTGCGTGTTATGAAAGCGTAACAGCATAGTTCTCATGTATTTGGGTATTGGATACTCATACAAGTGTAATATGAGGTTCTTTTTACCGATGATACGGAAACAGCTTCGCTCTGGATAGACCCCTCAGAATCTCATTGGTAGTATGACTATGTGTCTATGGGAATCCGAATCAGGGTAGGTGTATTTGGTCTTAACCTGAGACTTGCATCGCTAATACTTGCGACAATCAGTATACTTTGGTTTTGGTCGTCTGGGGCTTTAACAGGTTCTATGTACGCCTCTTCTGGGTATACTGAGAATCATAGTGTATTGGGTGTGATGTCAAGATGGAAGTATCATTTCAGTCATATGGAGATGATGATCACGTAGGATACGGAACTAGTACTCTTAAGTACTGCAGTCATCGGGATAATATGACCAGGTCATGATTATCCGATTATAGAGACTAGTTACCAGAGATCCGATATATGCTTCATACAGGGTAAAAACAATTCCAGCCCTAGGCCTAGCATGTGATTGACCGGCGTAAACACACACGTATAACGCAAGCGCACGTATCGTTCAAGTAGTATAAAAATATCGATCCCACGAGGACTTAATTCCTACTATTGTTATTAATTATTGAATCTATTTATTTACAGATATCTAATTAAATGAAGAAGAGAATGATTGTTTGATTGGTTGAAAGTGGTTTTACAAAATAAATAAATAAATAAAAAGACAAAAGAAAATACTAAGGAAAATAACAAAAGACACAAAGATCTAGGGCTGTGAATCATTCTAATATC